>JAJPUD010001063.1:265684-284356 GCA_023553655.1 Myrmecobius fasciatus
TCCTTCCTTCCTTCCTTCCTTCCTTCCTTCCTTCCTTCCTTCCTTCCGTCTTTCCTTCCGTCTTTCCTTCCTTTCTTCCTTGTTATTAGGGAAGGTTCACTGGGATAGGGTAGGAAGAAGAGGACTATATTTGGAAATGACTATTATCTAAAAGCAAAAGACATCAATAATTTTTTAAAGGAAAATATGTAAATAATGATAAGTTCTACTGTGTTTAATATTTGCAAATATAAAAATGAAACATTTTCTCTAGAGTGAAATGATTTTTCCTAAGCATATATGAAAATCATCTTATTTTCCTTGATAGAGTCATCTACAGAGCTAACTTTGTTTAATAGTATGATGATCATTAGCAAGTGTAAACTGAGGAAATAACTTTGTTGAATGTACTTGTTTATGTCCTGGAGGATATTATTTATAGAGTTCAACAAGAAGTAGGATACCTGGTCAATGGTGATGTGCTTCAAATTTCCCTTTTTTTCAGATGACATTGAGCTTATTGTATTAAGCTCCTGAACACCACAAAGCTTCCTTAATGAGGCTGTGTGATGTAGTCTAGACAGAACTAACCCTGGAATCAAGAAGGCCTGGATTCAAATACTACCACTGACATATACTGGATGTGATGATCTTTGAAAAGTCCTCTTGGGGAGCTAAGCAATTCTCTAAGGTGCTGAACTGCATTAGTAGAAGGAGTTTCCTAATTTAGAAATTCCCAACATCAATGAAATTGGGGGTTATTCTCTGTCCAATTCAATAGAATTCATGATTTCTCAAAGGAGGTTTGCCCAATCATGCATGGGAAAATCTAAATGGATGAAGAATGTTGCTCACCATCTGAGTGGCAGTTGTATGGGCACCCTATTAAATTCACAGAATCATAGGTTTAGAGTTGGAAGGGACCCTAAAGCCCACCTCTAATCAAACTTCCTCATTTTACAGATGGGGAAACTGAGGCCCAGAAGAATTAAAGTTAACTTAGATCCAAGTCCTCTGGTTCCACATTAATCACTCTTTCTACTGTACCATGCTGATCTTAGATAAACCCAACTAAGGTTGGAAGGATCTCAGATCTCTTGTAATGTTGAGGTAGTTTTGGTTATTTCTCTTTTATATTAGATATTTGGTATAATTAGAAAAAATATCTTTTTGTCTCACAATCTCTTGTTCCGCTCAACTATTTCTTACTGCTTTTTGCCTTTCCCCATCTTGCTATTGGGTAGAGGAATTGTTTGGGATCATTGGCTGGATCATTGATGGGACAGTGTTAGCCTCCACTTGTCCCATGCTGCTGGACTAATCGTATACAAAGCCTGAACCTGGAGGAAGCTGAGCCCTAGAATAAACAAAGGAGAGTATCAGACATCATATTTGCTTTACTAATAATCAAGCAGAGTGATGTCACATATCAGAGAACAAGTTCAGGATCTGTGGGCAGAGTTCATTATGATTGTGGGTTTAGGCTGGCAGCTAGGTATGGAAGGCAAGACAAAGGCAGGCACTGGAATTCAGACAGAATTCATTGTTCAGGGGTAGGCAAAGCAGGATGTGGGTTGATTGAGAGAAGAACGATGGCTATCAATGGTGTTCTTTTATTCAGGGAGGGTGACATTGACTATACTTCTCATTTCCCATTTTCTATGTCTAATGATGCTAAGACAGATATTTCCACAGTATTTTCTCTTTTGGGTTAATAGATTCAAGCTCTTTACATAAGAACCAATGTTATCTGGGATAGTTCATACATTAACCAGTTGTCAGCCAGAAGCACTTTGACTATAACCTTATATAACTCTGGCACCTACTGCATGAAGATAAGGTATTTCACATTTCAAGGGTTGTCAAGTATTCTTAGGGGGATCTCCTATTGGCTTAAACCTCTACTGATTGTGTTCTTTCAATTTAGGAGGTCCAAACACTCCAGCTCCATTTAGCCATTTAATGTTTAAGATTATCTTTTACATAGGAATATTTATTTCAAACATTCAACAAGAACATTCTTCCCCACTGGGACATAATCTTTCCTAAATCCTCTTAGCTCTGAGGAGGAAAGGGGATTAGGTTCACAGGTTAGCTCCGTTTCTATATAGCATTTGTCCTATCAGGTTCCAAGTCTAAAATCTTCCTGGGTTTGCTTCCATGATGGACCAATTGCAACATCTGGTTTGAAATCCTGGATCCAAGATAATTCTCACTCTCCAGGGACTAAGGACTCCTCTTCCTGTAATTAGAACTTAAAAGGACAAATGAAGGAGAATATAACTCCAAATCCATTTCTCAAAGGCCATAACATTTAGGAGAAAGGGAAATGACCATTCCTCTTGCACAGATTAGTGCATGATGTCCATGCTATGAGTGAATGAAATCTTCCTGGTCCTGGATGGCATCAGAAAAAAAGAGATACTGGCCCTCTCTCAGATAGATTTAAAGACTTTGCCAGTACCAGTCACATAACCAGGGGTAAGATTCTGCCCCTACCTTTGGGGTAGGTAAATACAGGCTATCTTCTCCCAGGAGTAGGTTCTTAGTGTTTTTTGCACAGGTACTTTCATCTTAGGGCATATGCCAAAGCCCCGTTACATTTATTTTAATTCAATGCAATAGATATCAAGTGCCCACTATACATAAAGGTCTCTCTATGTAAGAGGTAAGAGAAAGAAAGTATAATGTTAATCAATTAAAGTCCTTATAGGGTCCTTACTCCTAAACTTCTGGAAAGATAGATTAAATCTACTAAGGACCACTTTTTTGCATATGGTAAATCTTATGTAAACTATTATTCATTTAATTAATTTATCAATCAATTAACAAGCATGTTTAAAATGCCTACTATGTGCCAGGTACTGTGCTAGGTGGAGACAAAGGTGTGAAGAATTAAAGAATTCCTGCTTCCAGGAACTTATATTGTATTGAGCTAGACAACAAATATATAAAAGTATACACAGTATGTATAATGAATAAATACAAATATATATATACATATGTATGTGTATATATATATATATTATATATATATATATATATATGATAGTTAAGTTAAATGTAGGGAGGGAATTTACTATCTGATATAGAGATCAGAAAAGACTTGCCACAGAGAATGTTGCTTGAGCTATGACTTACTGGAAGATAGAGACTCTATGAGGTAGAAGCAAAGATGGATGGCATTCCAGGCATATGGGATGGCCAGTGCAAAGGCATGGAGATGGAAGTTTGAATGTCAAGAAAAAGACACAATTCTTTGGATATGATAGACTTTTTATTTCCCATACAGACTGTTGATATCAGGGACAGCTAGGTGGCTCAGTGTATAGAATGCTGGACCTAAAATCAGAACTCTGGAAGCAAAGCTCTTGTAAGCTCTGAGCCAGGGGTAGACTTCTATATCAACAGAAGCATTTAATTTATCTTGGATCCAAGATAACAATCACTTGGCTGTTATCACTGTGGGGATGTGGTCACCAGCGCCAAGCAAAGGACTAATAGTATAATGATGGTTGGAAAGACAGAGATGTTCTACTGGAAACTTTGAATGGAGACTAATGATGGATTGCTGATGTAGCTAGTCTACCCTATTTGCTGCTCTGCCATTCAATCTCTAGAGAGGGTATGTGTGGTTGGAATTGACTGAAATTTGGCTGTTTTGTTCCTTGGAACAATGAAAGGACCATAACTTCCTTCTTTTGCACCTGTAGTAAGAACTATGAGTTATTTCTATTTCCTATTTTTGAATCCTATAAATTATGACCAGGCACAATTAAATGTATAATTAAATGGCACAGTGAATGGAGTGGTAGGCCTAGAGTCCTCAGTTCAAATCCAGCCTTAGATGGTTACTATGTGACTTTGGACAAATCATTTAATCATGTTTGCCTCAGTTTTTCATCTATAAAATGAACTGGAGAAGGAAATGGCCCACCACATTCATTTCTTTGCCAAGAAAATCCCAAATGGGGGCGTGAAAAATCACCCATGATTGAAAAAACTAAATAACAATATATTTAAATTGTGACATATAGTTATTAATTGCATTCAGAGAAATAAAATGGGGGAAACTAGTGACTAGTTTTACATATAAAGAACTAAATATATCATATGTTTATATCTCTGTCCACAATATTGGGATTTTCTTTCCCTACCTGAGGGCCGAGGCAATTGATGTGAGAATCTTATGCTTTTGATATCATTGATTACTATAAGTTCCTAAATATGTTGGATTTCAGATTATGCATTCCTGGGCAAAGGGAGTCATTAGTGAGTTAGACTGGCAAGCATTTCAGGGAAGCTTCTGGAGCAGCAACCGGGATCAAGAAAAAGTTTCACATTCCCAAGACAGGGTGTGTGTAGGAGCATATGAAAGAGTTCTTGCTTATCTTTTTTCCCTTTCTACCATGTACCTCCAAATCTTGCCAAATACTAGCTTCTATTATTTATATTTGTATATCTTTGCTTAGTTTTTACATTCAATAAAAGTTTTTTTTAATTATTTAGGACCATCTGGCATCTAGTTTACTTTTGTTTTCTGTTTTCTTTTTTGTTTGTTTTTGAGAGGCAGTTGGGGTTAAGTGACTTGTTAAATGTCTGAGCCTGGACTTGAATTTAGGTTCTCCTAACTGTGGAGCCAGTATTCTATCCATTGTGTCATGGAGGCACTCCAGAGGCATCTAGTTTAAGACAGATTGTAACCAGCCTGACAGAAGAAATACTGCCCCAAAGCTAGAATCAGACATACACAGGACTTTGGAAAAATAAATGAGTGATAATAAAGGTAAATAATAAGGATAGGACATTCTGGGATTTAGTGTGAGGCAAGGAATGATGACTGTGATCATCATGGGAGAAGGAGGAAAAGCATCTCAGTAAATAGGTGCTTTTCAGTAAATAAGAGAGTTTAGATTTTGGGAAAGTAAGGACAATTTTAATTATTCTTTACCTTTAAAGTTTGTCATCAGTTAGAGCTTTAGGATCAAAAAAGCATACTCTATGACCTTGAGGGTTGTTTCATAAAGGTATTCAATGTACAATCTGCATATTCAGTATGGGGTAGCCTTTATTTCATTTCACAGAAAAATGCATAAAATGCTTAACCACACATAAATAATTCAAGTAAGTTAAATATTCCATTGTGCTTCAGTTGTTTCTGATTTTTTGTATGACCACTTTTGGGATTTTATTGGTAGAGATACTGGAGTGGTTTACTATTTCCTTTTCTAGCTTATTTTACAGATGAGAAAACTGAGGCAAACAGATTAAACGATTTGTTCAGGGTCACATAGTAAATATCTGAAGTCAGATTTGAACACAGAAGATGAATCTTCCTGATTTTAGGCCCAGCACTTTAATCTACTGCACCACCAAGCTATCCTGTATTCGTTACAACCTATTTGCTATATTCTTCCTGGAAATTAAGGACAACTTTGTGGGACTCCTGAATAGATATATATTTTACATTCATCTTTTACCTGCACTCATAATGTCCAAACCTCTTGTCCAGCCAACAAGATATGGATTTTTTCTATGTTTGATATTAATATTTTTTCCAATCATATACAATTTTTATTGCCATAGAGGATAAAATGTCACATTTATTTATTTTTCTGGTGTGAGGTAGAATTTTATTTTATTTTTTAAAAAAATTATTTGATTCCAAACTTTAAAAATAAAACAAATATTTCCATAGCATATTTGAATAGGAAAAAATGACTGAACATAAAACTGAAAATCTATTATGTACAACTTACTATTCCTTTTAAATATATATAATAAAGTTATCATGTAACTGTCTCTCCCCCCCTCCCTTCCTGCCCTAGAGAGAGCTACCATTAGACACAAATTTATGTATATGTTTAAAATCACATTTTTTAAAAAAATTCCTTACCTCCCCTCTTCTCTGTCTGAGACAGAAAGCAATTTGATATGTTATACATCTGCAGTCATGTAAAACATATTTCTATATTAGTCATGTTGTAAAAGAAAAAACAGACAAAAATCTCACGGAAAAAATAAAGTTAAAAAAAGTATGCTTCAATTTGCATTCAGATTCCATCAGTTCTTTCTGTGGAGGTAGGTAACGTTTTTTCAGCATAAGTCCTTTGGGATTGTATTGGATTATTATATTCCTGGAAATCGTTAAGCCATTCGTAGTTGATCATCATACAATATTTCTGTTTCTGGGTACAATGTTCTCCTAGTTCTGCTACCTCATTTTTTCAGTTCAAGTCTTCCTAGGTTTTTCTAAAAGCATTCTGCTTGTCATTTCTTATAGCCAATGATATTCCATCACAATTGTATACCACAACTTGTTCAACCATTCTCCAACTGATGGGCACCCCCTCAATTTCCAATTCTTTGCTACCACATAAAGAACTATTATAAATATTTCTGTAGAAATAGGATGATTTCCCCCTTTTCTTTGATCTCTTTGGGATACACATCTAATAGTGGTATTGTTGGGTCAAAAATTATGACATTTTATAGCTATTTGTATGTAATTTCAAATTGCTCTCCAGAATGGCTGGATCAGTTCACAACTTCATCAAAATGCATTAGAATCAAGATGTGGCTTTTCTTAAGGCAATAGAATTACCAGGAGCAGTTGTCTTCTCTGAGAATTGTGATGTTAAAGAAATTTTCCTCTTTCTGGTTAACTGATATTTTCTGGTTAATCTTGTGAAGTAACTGCCAAGGTTGGTCCATTTTTCAGGATAGCTAGTTGTCTTCCTGCACCCAGAAAAAGAAACCTAAAGCCAAAAGAAAACAGCCAAGAATTTGAGATATCGTTTCGGCTAAGTAAGTATATGGCTCCTATAACTATATGCTTATGCTATAAGCTGTCATTTTTGTTGGAGACGGGAGAAAGTGGAAGAATTTCATCCTTGTCACTTTACTGGGAGTTTAAAGAAAAGAAAACATAGGCAATGAAAGGAGAGTTCATAAGAGAAGAGCAGAATCTTTTCTCCTATCTACTCTGGTAGATAGAGAGTTTGGTATATAGAAAGGGAGGTAGATAGAGAAAGGAGGTTCCTTGACAAGAGGTAATTTTCTCTAGCTTTTAGTCACAAAGCATCTTTGAGGTAGCTAGGTGACATGGTAGTTAGAGTCTTTTATGTGGAATCAAGAAAATTGGAGTTTGAATCCTGTCTCACATGCTTCCTTGCTATGTAAGCCTCAGTATTCCTTTCTTTATCAGTAAAATGGGTATAATAATAGGATCTGCTTTATATAGTTGTTTTGAGAATCAAAAAGGATATATCTGTTAAGTGCTTTCTGACTTTAAAATACTTCATAAATATAAAATTATAAATATTGTTATTTACTAAATATTAATTACTATTAATAATAATTATTGCCTGGCTGCTTGGAGAAGGGAGGAAACGGAGAAAGAGGTACATTCTGATAGAAAAGGTATTTAGAAGATTCTTAAAAGTAATTTGACATATCAATTAAAATATAATTTTAATATTGGATTTTGTTAACATTCAATAAATGCACAATTATGATCTTTGAAATAAAGATAGTTGTACCTTTTAAAATCAAGTGGGATTCAACATTACCATAGAATTTCTTAAAAATGACTTGATTGTCAAATAAAATGGACTAGAGAAATTAAATCCAGATTCTATGAATACTTCTCTAATATAGTCATAGTCATTGCCCTGCTCTAGAATTACTACTTTTACCACCCCTTATCACAAGACAAATCCATTCCTTAAAATTAAAAAAAATGTTTCAGAGATATTCCCAAAATATTATTTTACATTCTCTTGTTTAATGAGATTTGGAGTTTTACATCCCCTCTTCCTTTTATAGCAGAAAAACTTTCACTGCTCATATCAATAATTGGAGAAATTCTAAGAAGCTGATGGGGTTGTAGAATTTTCTTGGACTTTGAATATCAAATTGTATGGGATATAACTCTTAGGCACCTTAGTACAATTAATCATTCACCTTTGTTAATCTCATCCTTCTTTTCTAAATACAAATAAAAGTTACAATCATTTTAGGGATTTTAAAATTTTTACACTTATGCCTTCCTCCCTCCCTCTCTCCTTCCTTCCTCCCTCCCTACCTCCCTCCTTCCCTCTCTTCCTCCCTCCCTTCCTTCCTTCCTCCCTCTCTTCCTCTCTTCCTCCCTCCCTCCCTCCTTCCCTTCCTCCCTATCTCTGTTTCCTTATTCAAAACAATAAGGAAAGTGGGATGATCTTCACTACCTCCCCACCCCACAATATCCTGTAGAAGGAAACATGTGGCTCTCAGCTATACCTATTTCAGGCTTTTTTATTTGGACAAGATATAATTTTTCTTTCATCCAGCATTATAGCAGTTAGATTACTGAAAAGAAGGCTATATTTTCTTAGAAGAACTCCAAAATTTGATTTTATATAATAAAAACAATAGCCAAAATGTATAATAGTGTTTTAAGATTTATAGAGCACTTGATTCTCACTAGGTGTAATTATCCCACTTCAAGGCTGAGGAAACCAAGGCAGACAGAGGTTAAGTGACTTGCCCAGAGTTGCCAGGTAGGAAAGTAACTGAGGCAATTTGAACTCAGATCTTCCTGACCTTAGGGCCAGTACTTTGTGCCCCCTGGCTGTGCTGGCAAAAAGTTGAAATTTGCTAAATGACTAATAAAAGATACTTCAAGAAAGAAAGCATTTTGAGAATTTCTGTCAATTAATTTTAACATTTCTAAAATACCCATTCATCCAGCAAGATATTGAAGAACTATATAATAGGTATATTCCAAAGAGAGAAATACAAAAGATTTAATTATTTCCCCAAAAGATAGCCAAATGGCACACTGGATAGAGTGTTGCTTCTGGAGTCAGAAAGACTTGAGGTCAAAACCTTTCCTTCCTTCCCTCCTTCTTTCCTTCCCTCCCTCCTTTCCTTCCCTCCCTCCTTCCTCCCTTCCTTCAATAATAATATAATGAATTTAAATTTCTAATATGGTAAATATCCATAGATATAACCCATATAAACAAAAGCTTTTTTGGAAGGGTCCTCAATAATTTTCCCCCCTGGGGCAATTGGAGTTAAGTGACTTGCCCAGGGTCACACAGCTAGGAAATGTTAAGTGCCTGATATCAGATTTGAACTCAGGTCCTCCTGACTTCAGGGCTGTTGCTCTATCTACTGCACCACCTAGCTGCCCCATCCTCAATAATTTTTAAGAATTTTCAGGGATAGAGAAAAAAGTTTGAGAAGTATTGAGCTAATGGAGAGAGATCTAGTTTTAGCATTATAAAAACCTGGGTTCGGGTACCAGCCTTGGCAGCTCCTGGCAGTATGACCTTGGAGAAATTACCTGAGTCACTGGACAGATCACTTAGCTTCTCAGGCTTCTTAAGTAGACAGGAAATGTAGCTGGAGGAAATGGATAAAAAAGAGTCCTGATTTGTTTGGAAACTCCCTGAGGATGTGATGTGCTTCCGTCCTCTCTCTGTTATCTCATCCATCCCTAGTTTGGCCCTCTGAACGTCTGAAGTGCTTAAGAAATGGTTATTACTAGGATCTAAGAGGCTCTGAGGATTCTGCTCTGAAGCTGATTTTGTGATCCCTTTGGAAGTGTGACAAAGACAAACTTTGTCTATTTAATAATTGTGCCCAAAACCTATTTGCTCTTATCAAAGAGAAGACCTGTTTGAGGCAACTGTAGGTAGAAAAGTCCAAATTTATCCTTATGGGCTTTGCTTAACACAGGACAAGAAGGATTTAATAAAGCTACTTTCCTGGGCATGGACATCAATGGCTGGGAAATGACTACTGCTTCAGTCACATTCCATTAAAAGGGGAAAAAAAGAGAGGATGTTTGAGTACTAGGAAGTCCTGGCCCTTTTCTTTGTATCTATCTCTGAAGTAGAAGCGTTGGGACGGCCATTTCCATGCAGCTTTGATGAAAACAATTCCATTATGGACTGCATTTCAATTGGCTTTTTATCCTTTAATTAAAACATTCTTCTGGATAATCAAAATACATGTGCTGGAATGAAATGTTTTACAAGGTTTTCCTTTAATAAATCCCACTGGGATTCCACTGAAGCTTAATTAGTTCTCTTAATTGGTGTGTAGTGCACCAGGAGGCCCAAGCCAACTGCTGATGGTGAATTGTCCTCACTTTGTTAATGGCTACTTTCTCTGGTTTTTTGGCAGGCTTTACTCACGGTGCCAGATGGTGGCTGGGCCATCTTCCGAGGGGCATGTGTAACTCTCATTGAATAAAAACACGTACCTATGACAAGAAATTTAGATCCCTCCTTGGAAGGTTATTACCTGGTTCAAAGAGAAGAGTGTGTGTGTATATGTATTTATTTTCAATTTTGTAGCTTCCCTGATGGAATAGGTCACTTTGAAGATCTGTATTCATATTCTGCCCCTCTTACTTGCTGTGTGACATTGTTCAAGTCTCTTAATCTCTCAGTGCCCCCAGACAATTTTCCAAGAAGATAAGCTATGATTCAATTCAATTTAACAAATACATTACACCTGTCTTGCTACGAGTCAGACTCTGTACTAAGTTCTTGCCACATTAAAACAAAAAACAAACTAACAAACAAAACTCACTCCTTATTTTAAGCAATTTGTAAAAATTAGTTGTATTCCTTTACCCCCTTCCCCCAGCTCACTAATTATTAATTTGGATAGATAACAGTTTTCCCCAAAGAGTGTGTGATGGAGAGTTTCTTTGAAGACAGATAAAAATTAGAGACATGTAGTGGAAAAATCCCTGAATTTGGAGGCAGGAAATGTGTTCAAGTCCTGACTCTGGTGTTTACTTAATATTCAACCATAGGCAAGTTATTTTCCATATTTGGAATTTGTCTATAAAATGGGGGGCTAATTCTCCAATTGATAAATGGTCAAAGGATATGAACAATTTTCAGAGGATGAAATTAAAACTATTTGTAGTCATATGAAAAGGTGCTCCAAATCACTATTGATCAGAGAAATGCAAATTAAGACAACCTTGAGGTATCACTACACACCTGTCAGATTGGCTAAAATGACAGGAAAAGTTAATGATGAATGTTGGAGGGGATGTGGGAAGGCTGGGACACTGATGCATTTTTTGGTGGAACTGTGAACGGATCCAACCATTCTGGAGAGCAATTTGGAACTATGCTCAAAAAGTTATCAAACTGTGCATACCCTTTGACCCAGCAGCATTCCTATTGGGCCTATATCCCAAAGAGATCTGAGAGGAGGGAAAGGGCCCCACACGTGCAAGAATGTTTGTGGCAGCCCTTTCTGTAGTGGCTAGAAACTGGAAACTGAATGGATGCCCATCAATTGGAGAATGGCTGAATAAATTATGGTATATGAATATTATGGAATATTATTGTTCTGTGAGAAATGACTAGCGGGATGATTTCAGAGAGGCCTGGAGAGACTTGCATGAACTGATGCTGAGTGAAAAGAGCAGAACCAGGAGATCATTATACACGGCAACAACAATACTATATGACAATCAATTCTGATGGACGTGGCTCTCTGCAACAATGAAATGTTTCAAACCACCTCCAATTGTTCACTGAGGAGGGTCATGTACACCCAGAGAGAGGCATATGAAGTGTGGACCACAACATAACATTTTCATACTCTCAATTGATGTTTGCTTACATTGTGTTTCGTTTATCTGATATGTCTTTCATGTAGATATGATTTTTCTTGCACAACAATAAGTGTGGAAATATGTATACATATATTCGATTTGCCAAGTATTTTAACATAATTAACATGTAGTGGATATCCTGCCATCTAGGGGAGAGGTGGGGAGTAGGGGGGAAAAATTTGTAATGGAAAGCTATGTAAGGGTTAATGTTGAAGAATTACCCATACATATGTTTTGCAAATAAAATAATAAAAAATAAAAAATAAAATAAAATAATAGAGGACATTAAGAAAAATAAAATGGGGGGGCTAGATTAGATGTCTTCTGTGTACCTTTTTCAGCTCTAAACCCATGATCCTATGGATTATCCTGGATTATTCTGAAGCCTTTAGCAGCATGGTTGCTGATTGCTGGAGAAGCCAGGAAGCTGGTAGGTAGTTCTTGGACTAACTCATTCCCAAACAATCTCTTTCATTAGTAATTACAGCTGCTAACCAATAGACAACTCATTTTCTCATCTCAGAAGGTGCTGTATGAGTCTGCAGCATTCAAGCTCAATTATTTATTAGCTGTGTGATCTTGAGTTGACAAAACAACAAATGTTTATTTAGTGCTACACACAAGGGGGTATAATGATTCAGGATGTCTTGGCTCCTTCCCTTAAGGAAGGATGTTTAGGAAGGAGGCTACACACAATAAGGACGCTACAGGGTAGACTGAAGTGAGTAAAGTAGAGGAAATTGTGAGGAGGGTAAGATTACTCTCAGTGATGGCGATAAGTAAGTAAAGGTTCATTGAGGAGGTGGAACCCCAGGTGGACCAAGAAGGAAGATTTCAACAAATGTGTATTAAGCGGGAAGTAATTGTAGTCAGAATCTGGAGGCAGGAGTATGTTTTTTCCATCATTTTCTTAAATCTAGACACTTAATAAAACAATAAATCAATCTCTGATTTGCAACATTTTCTTCTGAGGTATAAATATGTAGCTCCCTTGAGCTGAACTGGTACCAGAAAACACCTATCTGTAGGCAAGGATGGGATAAGACCAGGGAATAATTAATTGTCCAATTTGAAGGGAATCTAGGGATACATGGAGGAGGAGTAAAATGAAGAGGGGATGGAAGAGTAGGTGGATCTCAGTTGTGGAGCTCTTTAATATCAGGATGAATTTTTATTTCATCCTAGAGGCAAGGGAGAGCCACTTCAGGGTTTTGAGTGGGAGGAATGCCATGGTTAGACTGGTGCATAAAGGGGATTATTTGATGTCAGTATGAAAAACGGGGCAGCTGGGGGTTCTTAACCATTTTTTGTCTGTCATGGCCTCCTTTGGCCATCAGTCAGGTGAAACCTCAGAATAATGTTTATAAATGAATGAAATAAAAGAAATTACAAAAGAAACTTTATAATCATATTGAAAAATAGTTAGCTCTTCCTTCCGGGGGGTGGAGCCATGGTGGCGGAGATCAGACAGGAGTCTCTGTAACCTCCTCTAACCTTCCTTCAAACCAACAACATATGAAGCCTCTAGACTGATTTTGAAGCAAAAAAATCCACAATATCTGGAGGACAACATGATTCTAGAAGAAGATACTCTGGAAGAACCTCAAAACAGGTCTGTTTTATTGGGCAGGGGGGTGGTCTGCTGAACCCAGACTGCAGCTCAGGGAGACCGGGGCAGGGAGCTGGAGCAGGGAGCTGGAACAGGAGTCGGAACAGGAGTGGGAGCATTGTGCTTTTCACACACCTGGGAGTCTTCTGCGGGCCTCTTGGACCAATCTGTCCTGATTGTGGGCAGGTGGTTTGGAGGGTCTGCCTTTTGTTGGGGGGTAGATTGTGAATCACTGAACCCCTGATGAGCATCGGACCTAGCTGCCATTACACAGCACCTTAAAGCAATCAATCAATCAACAGGACTGATAAGCACCAGAAATAATTCAATCAGCGGAGCTGCCCAGTACCTGAAATAATTCAATCAGCAGAACTGCCCCAGGGTGAACTAAAGCAGAACTGCCCAGCACCTGACATAATTCAATCAGCAGAACTGCCCAGTTCCTGAAATAACTCAATCAGCAGAACTGCCCCAGGGCAAATTAAAGCAGCTCTCCCACCTTTGCCCTAAACAGACCTCATACCTTTAAAAAAAAAATGAATAAAAAACCAAAAAGAGCTCTCACCATAGACAACTTTTATGGAGAGAGGGAAGAACAGACCTCAAATCCTGAGGCCCCTAAAGGTAAAGCAACTCCAGAAAAAGCCCCAAAGAAAGACATAAACTGGTCTCCATGTCACAAGGCTTTCTTTGAAGATTGCATAAAAAATCTTAAAAGAGAGTTAGAAGAAACATGGGGAAACGAAATGAGATCACTGCAAAATAAAATAGAAAAAATGGAAAAAGAATGCAATGAACAAAAAAATGTAATTGGTCAATTGCAAAAGGAACTAAAAACAGTAACTGAAGAAAATAAGACATTAAAAATTAGAATCGAACAATTGGAAATGAATGACTTATCAAAACTTCAAGAATCAGTCGAACAAAAACAAAAAAATGAAAAGATAGAGAAAAACATGAAATATCTCCTAGGAAAAACAACTGACCTGGAAAATAGATCTAGGAGAGACAATCTAAGGATTATAGGGCTTCCTGAAAGCCATGATGAAAAAAAGAACCTAGACACTATCTTCCAGGAAATCATAAAAGAAAACTGCCCTGATATTTTAGACCCAGAAGGCAAAATACTGCTTGAAACAATCCACCAATCACCTCCTGAAAGAAACCCAAAAATTAAGTCCCCCAGAAATATCATGGCTAAATTCCAGAACTATCATACCAAGGAAAAGATATTACGAGAAGCCAGAAAGAAACAATTTAAATATCGGGGAGCCACAATTAGGATCACACAGGACGTAGCAGCTTCTACTTTGAAGGATCGAAGGGCCTGGAATCAGATATTCCGAAGGGCAAAGGAACTTGGATTACAGCCAAGAATAAGTTACCCAGCTAGAATGAGCATTATCTTCCAGGGAAGAAGATGGTCATTCAATGATATAGGAGAATTTCACCTATTTCTACTGAAAAGACCAGAACTGAACAAAAAATTTGATCTACAAACACAACACAAGAGAAACATAAAAAAGTAACAAGAAAAAAAAACTCTTGAGAACTATATGTTATAGATACTTATAGAATGAGGGCTGATTTTATGAATCTATTATTACATTATGATTATGATATGATTACTGTGATTTTATGATTATTATATGTTTATTGTGATTTTATGATTATTATGATATGATAAACTGAAAAAGAAATTAGAGGTAGAAAAGGGATAACACTGGAAGAAGAGGAAAAGGAGGTAAAATAAGGGAAATTACATCACATGTAGAGGCAAAGAAAACCTATAATGATTGAGGGGAGAAAAGGGAGGGGAATGAGAATTGGGTTAATCTCCATCTCATCAGATTTGGCTCAGAGGGAATAATAGATGTACTTATAAGGAAACAGGAGGGAAAGGAGGGGGGGAAAGGGGTGGGTGGGGCTCTAAAGGGGAAGGATTGTTTCAGGGAAGTGGTTATCAAAAGCAAAATAGTAGGGAGGAGGGAAAGGGGATAAGAAAGAGAAAAGCATAAGCTAGGGTAAATAAGATGGCAGGAAATACAGAATTAGTTATTTTAACTGTGAATGTGAATGGAATGAACTCTCCCTTAAAGCAGAAGCAGATAGCAGACTGGATTAAAAACCAGAATCCAACAATATATTGTATACAAAAACCACATCTAAAACATAGAGATACATACAGGGTGAAGGTAAAAGGCTGGAGCAGAATCTATTATGCTTCAGGTGAACAAAAAAAAAGCAGGGGTAGCAATCCTGATCTCAGACCAAGTAAAAGCAAAGATAGACTTAATTAAAAGAGACAAAGAAGGAAATTATATCTTCCTAAAGGGCACCATAGATAATGAAGCAATATCAATACTAAACATATATGCACCAAGTGGTATAGCATGGAAATTCCTAGAGGAAAAGTTCAGACAGATGCAAGAAGAAATAGACAGCAAAAATATAATAGTGGGGGATCTCAAACTCCCTCTCTCAGAACTTGATAAATCAAATCACAAAATAAATAAGAAAGAAGTTAAGGAGGTAAACAAAATGTTAGAAAAGTTAGGTATGATAGATCTTTGGAGGAAATTAAATGGAGACAGAAAGGAGTTTACTTTTTTCTCAGCAGTCCATGGAACTTATACAAAAATTGACCATGTGTTAGGACACAAAAACCTCAAAATCAAATGCAGGAAGACAGAAATAATAAATGCATTTTTTTCAGATCATGACGGAATAAAAATCACATGCAATATAAGGCCAGGAGAAAATAGACCAAAAAGCAATTGGAAACTAAATAATTTTACCCTAAAGAATGAATGGGTGAAACAGCAAATTACAGACACAATTACTAATTTCATCCAAGAGAATGACAATAATGAGACAACATACCAAAATTTGTGGGGTACAGCCAAAGCGGTAATAAGGGGAAATTTTATATCTCTAGATGCTTATTTGCATAAAATAGAGACAGAGAAAATCAATGAATTGGGCTTGCAACTAAAAAAGCTAGAGAAAGAACAAATTAAAAACCCCCAATCAAATACCAAACTTGAAATCCTAAAAATAAAAGGAGAGATTAGTAAAATTGAAAGTAAAAAAACTATTGAATTAATAAATAAAACTAAAAGTTGGTTTTATGAAAAAACCAACAAAATAGATAAACCTCTAGTTAATTTAATTAGAAAAAGGAAAGAGGAAAATCAAATTGTTAGTGTCAAAAATGAAAAGGGAGAACTTTCCACCAATGAAGAGGAAATTAGAGCAATAATCAGGAATTACTTTGCCCAACAGTATGCCAATAAATTTGATAACCTAAGTGAAATGGAGGAATATCTACAAAAATATAGATTGCCCAGATTAACAGAAGAGGAAATAAATTACTTAAATAGTCCCATTTTAGAAAAAGAAATAGAACAAGTCATTAATCAACTCCCTAAGAAAAAATCCCCAGGACCAGATGGATTTACATGTGAATTCTACCAAACATTTAAAGAACAATTAACTCCAATATTATATAAACTATTCAAAAAAATAGGGAATGAAGGACTCCTACCAAACTCCTTTTATGATACAGACATGGTACTGATACCTAAACCAGGTAAAACAAAAACAGAGAAAGAAAATTATCGACCAATCTCCTTAATGAATATTGATGCAAAAATCTTAAATAAAATATTAGCAAAGAGATTACAGAAAATCATTCCCAGAATAATACACCATGACCAAGTAGGATTTATACCAGGAATGCAGGGATGGTTCAATATTAGGAAAGCTATTAACATAATTGACTATATTAATAACCAAATTAACAAAAAACATATGATAATCTCAATAGATGCAGAAAAAGCATTTGATAAAATCAAACATCCATTCCTATTAAAAACATTAGAGAGTACAGGAATTAATGGAGTTTTCCTTAAAATAGTCAGTAGCATCTATTTAAAACCATCAGCTAGCATCATATGTAATGGTGATAAACTGGAACCATTCCCAATAAGATCAGGGGAGAAACAAGGTTGCCCACTATCACCATTACTATTCAATATTGTATTAGAAATGCTAGCCTTGGCAATAAGACAAGAAAAAGAGATTAAAGGAATTAGAGTAGGTCATGAGGAAACCAAATTATCACTCTTTGCAGATATGATGGTCTACTTAGAGAACCCTAGAGAATCAACTAAAAAACTATTAGAATTAATCCACAACTTTAGCAAAGTTGCAGGATACAAAATAAATCCACATAAATCATCAGCATTTTTATACATCACCAACAAAATGCAACAGTAAGAGATACAAAGAGAAATTCCATTCAAAATAACTATCGATAGTATAAAATATTTGGGAATATATCTGCCAAGGGAAAGTCAGGATCTATATGAGCAAAACTACAAAACACTCTCCACACAAATAAAGTCAGATCTAAACAATTGGAAAAACATCAAGTGCTCTTGGATAGGTCGAGCAAATATAATAAAGATGGCAATACTACCTAAATTAATCTATCTATTTAGTGCTATACCAATCAAAGTCCCAAGAGATTATTTAACTGACCTAGAAAAAATAACAACAAAATTCATCTGGAAAAACAAAAGGTCAAGAATTTCAAGGGAATTAATGAAAAAAATGCAAATGAGGGTGGCTTAGCTGCACCAGATCTAAAACTCTATTATAAAGCAGTGGTCACCAAAACCATTTGGTACTGGATAAGAAATAGAGTAGTGGATCAGTGGAATAGATTAGGTTCACAGGACAAAATACTCAATGGCAATAGTAATCTAGTGTTTGATAAACCCAAAGACCCCAGTTTTTGGGATAAAAACTCACTATTTGACAAAAACTGCTGGGATAATTGGAAACTAGTGTGGAAGAAATTAGGCATTGACCCACACCTAACACCATATACCAAGATAAGGTCAAAATGGATTCATGATCGAGGCATAAAGAATTATATTATAAACAAATTAGAGCAATGTAGGATGGTTTACCTCTCAGACCTGTGGAGGGGGAAGGAATTTGTGACCAAAGAAGAACTAGAGATCATCATTAATCACAAAATAGATAAGTTTGACTATATCAAGTTAAAAAGTTTTTGTACAAACAAAATGAATGCAGACAAGATTAGAAGGGTAGCAGTAAACTGGGAAAATATTTTTACATCCAAAGGTTCTGATAAAGGCTTCATTTCTAAAATATATAGAGAATTGACTCAAATATATAAGAATTCAAGCCATTCTCCAATGGATAAATGGTCAAAAGATATAAACAGACAATTTTCAGACGAAGAAATTGAAACTATTTCCGGTCACATGAAAAGATGCTCCAAGTCACTATTGATCAGAGAAATGCAAATTAAGACAACTCTGAGATACCACTACACACCTGTCAGATTGGCTAAAATGACAGGAAATGATAATGATAACTGTTGGAGGGGATGTGGGAAAACTGGGACACTGATACA
>JAJPUD010001063.1:284756-297245 GCA_023553655.1 Myrmecobius fasciatus
TACAAAAACTTTTTAACTTGATATAGTCAAACTTATCTATTTTGTGATTAATGATGATCTCTAGTTCTTCTTTGGTCACAAAATAGATAAGTTTGACTATATCAAGTTAAAAAGTTTTTGTACAAACAAAATGAATGCAGACAAGATTAGAAGGGTAGCAGTAAACTGGGAAAATATTTTTACATCCAAAGGTTCTGATAAAGGCTTCATTTCTAAAATATATAGAGAATTGACTCAAATATATAAGAATTCAAGCCATTCTCCAATGGATAAATGGTCAAAAGATATGAACAGACAATTTTCAGACGAAGAAATTGAAACTATTTCCGGTCACATGAAAAGATGCTCCAAGTCACTATTGATCAGAGAAATGCAAATTAAGACAACTCTGAGATACCACTACACACCTGTCAGATTGGCTAAAATGACAGGAAATGATAATGATAACTGTTGGAGGGGATGTGGGAAAACTGGGACACTGATACATTGTTGGTGGAACTGTGAACGGATCCAACCATTCTGGAGAGCAATTTGGAGCTATGCTCAAAAAGTTATCAAACTGTGCATAACCTTTGACCCAGCAGTGTTTCTACTGGGCCTATATCCCAAAGAGATTTTAAAGGAGGGAAAGGGACCCACATGTGCAAAAATGTTTGTGGCAGCCCTTTTTGTAGTGGCAAGAAACTGGAAATTGAAAAGATGCCCATCAATTGGAGAATGGCTGAATAAATTATGGTATATGAATGTTATGGAATATTATTGTTCTGTAAGAAATGACCAACAGGAGGATTTCAGAGAGGATTGGAGAGACTTGCATGAACTGATGCTGAGTGAAATCAGCAGAACCAGGAGAACATTATACACAGCAACAAGACTATGTGATGATCAATTTTGATGGACATGGTTCTCTTCAACAATGATGTGATTCAAACTAGTTGTGCTGCGATGAAGATAGTCATATACATCCAGAGAGAGGCCTGTGGGAACTGAGAGTGAACCACAACACAGCATTTTAACGCTTTCTGTGAATATTTCCATGCATTTTGTTTTCCTTCTTAGGTTGTTTTTTTCTTCTTCTCTTTCTAGATCTGATGTTTCTTGTGCAGTAAGATAACTGTATAGATATGTATACATGTATTGTATTTGTCATATAATTTATCCTATTTAGCATGTATTAGATTACCTGTCATCTAGGGGTGGGGGGTGGGGGGAAGGAGGGGAAAAGCTTGGGGAAAAAAAGTTTTTGCAAAGGTCAATGTAGAAAAATCACTCATATGTTTTGTAAATAAAAAGCTTTATAAAAAAAAGAAAAATAGTTTGCAAAATACTTTTGTAAAAAAGTTCATTGACTCCAAGTTAATCTCTGAGTGATATGAAATAAGTAAATAAAAATCCAGCCTCTGCTACTAATTTATGATTTGATCTTGGGCTCTCTGGAACTCAATACCCATCTGCAAAATGGGTAGAGGGTAAAATTAGATGTCCTCAAAGTTCCTTTTCATTTCTAAGTCCTATGAAATCCTTTGGGGCTGTTCTGCAGTTTTCATTAGCTTGGCTATGGAGCATTTGTGGGAGCAAGAGAATCCTAGAAGGGGAGGCAGAGATCATCAATCTGATCCCTACCTGAAGCCCAAGGTCCAAGTTCTAAAACATCCCTAACGAGTGGCCCTGGCCAACCTGCCTCCACCCCCATCTATTTACCATTTCCACATTTTCATTGGTTTTCACTTCCATTTTCTTAATAAACTCTCACAGTAACCCTGGGTGGTAGGCAAAATCTATATTATCTCCATTTTGGGGGACACCTAAGTGCCACAGTGAAAAGAATGTTGGGCTTAGTGTTGGGAAGACCAAAGTTCAAATCCTGATTCAGATACTTACTATCTATGTGATGTCGAGCAAGTCACTTAACCTCTGTTTGCCTCAGTTTCCTCATCTGAACAATGGGGATAATAATAGCACCTGCCTCCCAGGATTGTTGTGAGGATCAAATGATATAAATTGCTTAAGAAAGAGCCTAGCATATAGTAAGTGCTATATAAATGCCTGCTATCATCATCATCATGTTTATTATTAATTGTAAAGTCTTAGCACAGTGCCTAGCTCACAACAATTACAAATGCTATTATTATACTATGAGGAAATTAGATTTCAGAGAACTTAAGAGCTTGCTAGACCCCATGCAAACCTGTATTAAAAAAAATCAATAGAACCTGGGCCTTCTGGATTCCACTGGACTTTCCACTGTTCTGGGACAGTTTTATGCTTTCCTCAGTTAGAAAAAGGGATGCCTTCAATACCTCAGTTCAAGCTAGCCCAGCAAAGTACAGCCCTTTGTTCCAGCCATATCATACCATTATAATTTTGGGAAAGAAGGTGACAGATGGGAAGCTGGGTAATGACTTACTGACTTTCAGGATGCTACATGATTAGATCTTTAGGGCCATCCAAGTAGTGACAGAAGAACTGATCACTTATACAAACACAGATCAGTAATAGGAATTGAAGGGTATGAGGGAAATGCACTAATATCTAAAAGGCCTTTGACTAAAGCAAAGAAAGAGAGAAGGATTAATTAATCCAAGAGTTAGGATACAATTCAGTCATGTTGTAGTATGAGTGAAGCCTGACAAGAGTTCTTGGAATTAATTCTTCCCTGAGAGATGATCTGGGTAAGGATGGGCATCCTGTGTATTGCATCTTCCAGTGGTCTTTACTGGTGGATTTGAATTCATCACTGAGATGTTATTAATTTCCTAAGAATAGGACTAATTTGATATCTTCTCTGTCCAGTATTGGACCAAGCTAGGAGCAGTGTATTGTCAAAAGTGACAATATTGTTGCCTCAGAGAAGGAGTGTAAAAGATGAGAGTGATGGAAAAGGAAGTATACCGCTGATAATAAACAAAATTCATTTTAATAATTTGTTTATTAATGTTTTGTGCCAGGTATTATTAACTAGACAATTTTGTATTGCTAGCAATACAAAGAAAGGCAAAAACACTGCCCTGCCCTCAAGGAGATTTCATTCTAATAGGATAGACCATATGTAAATAAATAGGTATGATCTACAAGATACAAGCAGTGTACATGGAAGATCATTTTAGAGCATAATATTTTGGGGAAGGAGAAAGGGGAGGTTACTGGAAAAGTTCTACAGGAGATGGTATTTGAAATGAATATTTAAGTACACTAAGGGATAATTAATTCTAAGAGATAGAGGTAAGGAGGGAGAGCATTCTAGGAATGAGAAATAGCCCCAGGGACAAAAAATGGACAATTTTTTGGGGTACATTGATAGTCCCAAGGCATCAAAAGAATTAGAATGTTGGGGAGTTACTCTTTGGAAGATTTACAGAAAAGCCTGGGTACAAATACTACAAGGTGAAAAGGAGTGTGTGAAATGTGTACAGGGAGAGGGAGTGACCATGTAGTGAGGTCACGCTCATCAAAGTCTCCAAGTAAATATAAGAGCTGGCCCCTAGCCTCAAGAAGGGCTTCAGTAATCTTTTTGGGAAGACAAGACTGGTAAACAGGAAGTTGTTAAATGGTAATTCAAGGCAATACAGAATGAAGATTTAAAATGAGGAGTGTTGATGATAAATCTTTGGATGAAGCAGGGACTAAGATATGGCCTTTGTCTAGATTTAATAATGCCTGAGGGGTGACAAGCTCTTGTCTTTGTTGCTGTGGTCTGTGTAGCAATTGTCACTATTATGACTACTATGGTTGATACCAAGTGGAGCTATCAGCCTTAAGGATTAGATGAGGAATAATAGTTAATACACTATTATTTCATTTGCTCTTTTATTTCATCTCTATTAATTTTTTTGATTGGGTCAATAGTTTCAGGAGAAAAAGCATTTTTCTTTCTCAGAAACTATGTCATCTTGAATAGTTAATATAGTTTCATTTGCTCTTTTATTTTAATTCTTTATTAATTATTTTTGATTGGGTCAATAGCCTTAGGAGAAAAGATGTTTTTCCTTCTCAGAAACTGCCATCACTATTATCATTATTATCACACGGTGTAATAATGACTATAATTTAAATACTAGGTGTTACATTGTTGGGGCAGTTAAGTTGTACAATGGATATTGTGCTGGGTATAGAGTCAGAAAAATTCAATTTCATGAATTCAAATCTGGCCTGAGACAGTTCCTAGCTGTTTGGTCCTGGGCAAGTCACTTAACCCTATTTGCCTTAGTTCTTTATCTGTAATTGAGAAGGAAAGGGCAATCCACTTTAGTGTATTTGCCAAGAAAACCCCAAATGGGGACATGAAGATTTGTACATTACTGAAAAATGAATGAATAGTTAGCATTTATATAATGTATTAAGATTTGCCAAGTACTTCACAAATACTTTCTTATTTGATCATTACAAAAACCTTGGGAGGTAGATGCCTATTCCCATTTTACAGATGAGGAAACTAAAGCAGACAGAGGTTAACTGATTTGCCCAGGATCACACAGCTAGTAAATATTTGAGGCTGGATTTAAATTCAAGTCTTTGCATCTCTAGATTCAGTACTGTATTCACTTCATCATCTACCCATGAAGGAAGGAAATTGTTTCTGGAGTCAGGGGCCCTGGATTCAAGTTCTAACTTTAGTGCCATTTCCTTTTTCTGCATTTTAGTCTCCTCATCTGTAAAATGGGGATAATAATGCTTGCTCTGCCTGTCTTACAAGGTTGTCATGAAGAAAATCCTTTGAAAGCCTTAAACTGATTGAGAAACATGATTAATTCTTGTAATTTGTAGGATTTATAACCAATTATTATAAGGAACTTCTAGATGAGAAAACATCCCTTCCCAAATAGGTTAACTTTTTCTGCAGTTCCCAGTTTTTGAGAGTTTCCTAGCATATTTACCAGAGGTTACAAAGTCAGTATGAATTAGAAATAGACATCAGCTTCCTGGCTTTTAGGCCAGGTCTTCATACCTGTCACTCTTTTAATTATCAACAAAATCTTGAATGTGCATGGAATTGCTATTTGTTCTATGGAGTAGTCATGCCCAAAATATGGGAAGTGAGAAGGATCCCCAAACTTTTTGGACCATCTAGGCTCACTTATCCATCTACATGTTCTAGTCACCCAGGATAAATACGTCTTGGTTCCCCTCCACCCCCCAAAATGTACTCCTTCCCCTCCTGTTTGTGTTTCTCCTTTCCTTCCTTCACTTTGTTAGAACTTTTCCTAAAATTAAAAAAAAATTTTTTACTCTTTTGAGGAATTAGCCCAAACCTTCTCTCTTCCTTTTCTCCCTTCTTCCAAACTTGTGAGGTATCAAGGGGGAGATATTAAGAGCAATCTGTTGTGTACTATTCAGCCTGGCACTTCTGGAGCCTGAAGAATTAGAGTAGGTAAAGAGCTACAAAGGATAGCTCATCGCTTAATTGCATGTCTTAATTGCATAACAGCAGATAACAGGTGATAAAACTTTGAAGCCCCAAAGTCTCCATTAACATCTGCTTCAAAATCCTCACTATCTGTCTTGTCTTTCTCTGTCTCCTTCCAGAGGAGAAGCACACAGTTTGCTTTCTTAGCCTGCTAAGAAAGAACATCCTTCTGGTGCTGAAGCAGAGAAGAGGAAGAGGAGGAGGGGAGTGAAAGCATCTTCCAACATTCTTATGTTTTTGATCACTTATTGGCTAGACCTGATGCTGATTGAACTATTGATGTTGGTAGAAAGAGGGAGAGACAGTTAATTGCTTCTCTCAACTATGGCAAATTCCACTTTGCAAATTTATTTTTCTAATTGTCATGTCTATAGCATTCAATAAAGTATTTGCTTTACAATAGCCCTGTGAGCATCCATGGGTAGTTCAACAATTACTACTCCCATTTTACAGATGAGAAAATTCAGGCTCGGAGGTGGGAATTGAGAACTCTCTATGAAGATCTATAATGGCACCAGCCTCAAGGAAGAAGTGTGGCTAATATGCTGCCTTTTTAAAAGGATGTTGTCATCCACCAGCTCCTTTGACTAATTTTTTCACTGAGTTCTCTGGGGCTCATTCTTTCCCCTGTACTTTTTTCCTCCCTTTCCCAATGTGATTACTGCTGCTTAACAGCAAACTCATTAACAAGATCTCAGAATTTTGGTTATATTCTTTTCTCACTGGTTGGACCCCTTCCAGGAGAATCTCTCCCATTGGATTGGTTAATGCCTCTCAATCACCAATTTGTGTTGGCTCTATCACCATAGCAGGAAGGATCATCAGATCAGAGCTAGGTTTTCTGACTATGTTGTTCTAATTCATCACACAATTATTTCTGGGGGCTTGCATCCCTAAATTCCTGCATAAATCCTCCTCCAATATCCGGAAACCTTCTTTATTGTGTTTTTAATTATGCTGGAGATAAATAGAAATTTGACTCCTGATTTAATGGAGTGTGAGACTTAAAAGACAGAGGGAGAGGAGACAAATACACAAGAGGCAGATCTAAAAGCATAGCTCTCTCCTAACCCTAAAATGGTTTGTTACTTTGAAAGATCCTATGGTGCAATGCATAGATGTGCCAGAAGACTTGTTTTCAAGTCTTCTGCCTCCATAGCCCTAATCCCAAGATATGGGAAGTGAGAAGAGCCCCTAAAGATTTTATTTTCCAGAGACTCAGTTTCTACATCTGTAAAACAGGACTACTCTAACTTCCTTACAGATTGCTTATGAGAACAGAGTTTTGTTTTTTTATTGTTGTATTTTCCCCTCAATTGCAATGCAATAATTAGTAAAAAATGTCCATCCTTCTCATTCTTTTATGCACTTATCTAGGAGCATGATTTCTATTGGAACTTTAGAGTTTTCTTCCTCAGAAAGAAGCCCTCTGTTCCTGTTAGAGCTTTCAGTGACACTAGAAAGGAGTGACTAATTGGTACTTTTACTTGCTGTGGTGATTAGTTGTAAAGTCCCTTCCTTGCTGTTCCTCTAGTTCGATTTCATTTTGTTGGGATAATTTAGTCTTGGATCAGACAGAGCTGTAGTCCATAAGAATTCAGGCCTTGGAAGAGAGATGAAAGCCTTTAGTTCCAGCTTACCCTGGGGCTACTTAATTTTAGACCCAAATCCCAGAGTTAAGTGTTCTCACCTCCGAAGATAGAATTAACTGCAGAGGAATGAAAAGAAATTAAAAAATCCCAAAGACTAAACAAAGGTTGAAGAAGGGGAAGCCCATGGCAGAAGACTGAGTTGACAGGCTGGTACCCAACTTAGATCTAATAACTAGATGCTGGGGATGCTGTCATGATAAAAGGTGATTGGCTTAGAAACTGTAAAAAGGGTACAATTGCTTCCATTTTGCCCAACTCAGAGGGTTATAATAATAATCTAAAGAGATAATGGAAGTGAAATTTCTTTGGAAATCACAACATAAATATGAAGATATTATTGTTTATTCTGCTCGACAAATGTTTTTTGCGGAGCATTGGGTTAAGTACACAGACATACATATACATATCTATACACATACAAAAAATATGTCCCATATGTCTCAGGAATGGACATAACCACTCTGAGCTTCTGATTGCTTCTCTATAAAATATAGGAGTTGATTTCAAGAGTATCTCCCACATCTACAGTTCTGTAAGACAAATATTCATGGCCTTAGCCATAACCCTAACTTATACTCCAGAAGAGGGTAATATGAAGTGAATAAAATAATGATAATAATAACTTTCATTTCCAGAGTGCAAGATTTGCCATTCTCATTTATAAAAATGCAGGAGAAGTGCCATAAGATAGGCAGAAATAGTACTATGGGAATTATATGTGAACCCTTCAATTGGGGGTAAGTGGTTCAGCCTTCATGGAGGAATTAAAATCAAATCAATAAATATTCATAGAATCTGCTATTTGGTCTTTCCATTGAGGTTAAAAGAACCAATCTTAAAATCTAAGGGAGAAGGGAGAGAATAGCTATTAAGGTTTGCTAAGAGCTTAACATCTCACCTTATTTGATCCTCACAACACAAGATAAGAGCTGTTATAATTCCCATTTTCTAGATAAAAGTTTCTTAACTTTGGAGTAGACCCCATATAATCGTGTAACTGGATGTGGGGGTCATGAAATTATGATTTATTATCAGCAAATGTTCAATTTGTATACATATATACCTATATGGGTGATGTAAAAATTTCTCAGGTGAAAAGGGGTTGTAAGTGGAAAAAGTTCAAGAAGTCCTTTCTGGAATTGCATATGTTCAACATATATTGTATTACTTGCCATCTAGGGGAGGGGATGGGGGGGAAGGGTGAATGTTGAAGATTATCTGTGCATATATTTTGAAAATAAAAAGCTTTAATAAAAATAAGTCCTTTCTAGATGAGGAAAATATGAGAGAAGTAATATTACTTGCTCACGATCATATGGCTAAGGAAATAAATGCCTTGAGACAGGATTTGAACTTGGGCCTTTCTGATTTTAAGTTTAGCATTCTAACTCCTGTGACACCAGGCTGTCTAAGGGTTTGAGGTCCTAGATTTGAATTTCAGCTCTGCGACCTTATGGACAAGTATTCCACAATTCCTTTTTGGACTGAGAGATGTAGCTTGATTCTGAAAGCAATAGGCCGGATGAACTGTGAGATCTCAGTCACAGAGAAGATGAGAATAATACTGTGACAGCTGTTGGAAGGGTATACATACACCTGAGAATACCCATTCTTGGAGGCAATAATTGTAGGATCCTAGCAGCTAAAAGAAGGGGGCCAGGGATCCTGCAAGAAGCTCTCCCCTGGATCTGGTTTGTGTCATGTTGGGCTTTCATTGTGCTTCCTTGCTCCAGGTGAGGATGTCTATGCTCCCTCCATTCGAGGAGCTTAGTTACCCTTAAAAGGATCTAGGTTTTATAGGGAAGGGTGGAGACTTTACCACATGCTTCTGATTACCCACTTTTGATATTGCAGAAATGGAGGGCAGACTATGGTATGGGCAAGGAAGTTTCTAGGATAGAATATTCTCACTTGGACAATTCCACAAAAAGGAGATAAAATTACAGGCAGGAGGAGGAAAATGTAGAGAGCCCAGGAAGCTAGTTTGTTACATAGGAGCCTTATGAACCTGAGGCCCTCCTAAAACATAGGTTTCCCCCCAACTACTACAACCAACTTCTTGCCCTCTTTGCCTTGGTTTCCTCAAATGTAAAATTAAGCGATTGGGACAGAAGATGTATAAGTTCCAATATTTTATGATTCAAGGATGGCAAGGTCACCAAGCTGGGGTGACCTTGGGGATGTGAATAGGAAGAGTTGTTTGCTCTGATTTAGGAGCAGAAATTTGTCTGAGGAAGGATGAAAAGCTAAATTTGGGAGAAGGGGGTGATATTTTTTCAGTGTTCCTCCTTTTAATTCCTCCACCTTTGGGCAGATAGTCAGCAAATGGGGTTGAGGTGAAACTCTGCTTCTAACTGGGTCAGTTCACCTCATCTATTTTGACAGCAATTTCCTCATTTGTAAAATGATCTATAAGGTTCCTAAAGTTCTAGGAGTTTCTTTTTCACATTGTCCAGGATCTTCGGCCTTCTCTCTGACTTCTCAGGATTCTTCCAAAATAATCCTTCACATAGCACTTGATACTCCAAACATCCCCCCTCCTTTTTCTTATATCAAAATTTATTCATTCACCTGCTAGCCAATAAGTTCCAAGATAGTTGGGTCCTTGTCTTTAAAAAGTTTAGTATTTACCTTAGCACCAAGTATAGATAATACCATGAACACAGTAGGTCTTTATAAATATTGATTAGATATGGAATGAATCATTCCATTCCCATAAGCTTTCACTTTCCATCAAATAACCATGGTTAATAGATAACTTCATTTCCTACTAATGTGATCGCTCTCCTATGGCAAGTGGTCTTCCTATTATATCAAATTGCTTCTTACCTACATATGAAAGATTTGAGTGTAAAAGGGATCCAACCCTTATACATATTGACCCAGACCTACTGTTGTGATGCAGAGACTATTGCCCTGTTGGGATTAGAAGCTCAGTTAAGTGGAATCATCTTGGTTGCAGCCATATATATATAGGGGGAGAAGAAGTTACTTTCTGTGACAATTTCTGTGACACATTATTATTCCTATAAATATTTGCAAAATATATTAGTTGAATGTATAAGATTTGCACTGAATGTCATCAACCTTCATGACCACTAAATTGTCCAGTAGAGATAAATACTATTTTATAAAATCATTATATATATCTGATTCTTTTCTGTATTGGATCCTATTTCATTAAGTCCAGATTTGGCAGCCTTGTCTTAAAGATTGTCCAACATTCATTTGTTCATTGAATATTTTATTTAAACATTTGCTCTTTTTAAGTTGAGAAGCATCTTGGTTTAGTGGATTAATGACCTAGTGTTGGACTTTAAAACATCTGAGTTTAAATCTTGCTTTTGACACATACTAGCGATGTCATTCCAGCAGCTAGATAGCATGGTAGATAGAGTTCAGGGCCTGGGGTCAAGAAGACCTGAATTCAGCTTTGTTCTCAAAGGCTAGCTGTGTGACTCTGGACAAGTCAATTAATCCTGTTTGTCTCAGTTTCCTTACTTGTAAAATGAATTGGAGAAGGAAATAGGAAACCACTCCATTATTTTTGCCAAGAAAATTACAAATGGGGTCATAAAGAGACACAGTTAAAAAAATAACAAAAATGTGATTCTAGGAAAGTAATTTAACTTTTAAGTATTCTAGGTAACTCTCTAATACTATATATTGTACACACATTTTATAGTGTATACACATATGTGTGTGTATTATATATGTATATTTAATAAGTGAAGAGACTTTTCATAATGGAAGTTCTCTATAGAGATGAAATTACAGGTCTAAGTGTATATCAGGTCTAAGTGTATATATATATATATATACATACATATACATATATACACTTAGACCTGTAAAATATATATATATATATATATATATATATAATGTGTGTGTGTGTGTGTGTGTGTGTAAGAATACAAATAAAGCATATATGTAGAGCTCTAAAACCTTTGAACTGACTTAAAGATCCTGCAGGTATGGGGACCCTGTTCTAACTTCAGTTTTTTCATTTGTAAAGTGGGGATAATTACCACTTACTTCACAGGATAATTAGAATGAAGGATGGAAAAAGCATTTATTTAGTAAGTGCTGATTATATACAAACCACTGTGATACAGGCTGGGAATACTAATAGAAGGAGAAGACAGCCCTGCTCCCCAGGAGCTCACATTTTGATGGGGACAACGACACATATGGAAGACTTTAGCTGGAAGTCCCATGGTCCTTAAATAGCAAAGCAGATGTGAATATGATTCTTTAGTGTCATTTCTACTGATCAAATTATCAGTTTCTGGTATCGAACTATTTGACAATGCCAAGGATTTAGGTGACAGGGACTTTCTGGCATGTGCCCAGAGCAGTTGTCAAGCTGCATCTCCACGGGGGTTGCTTCCCAGGCTGACCGCTGCGGGCACTCATTGTTGCTCCCCATGCTCTTGGGTTCCGAGTCTTGGGCTGTTTCCATTTACCTGTGAGGGAAGATGGTGGTGGTGGATTAACTAGCTTAGTAATGCTTCCTCCTGTCTCTTCTTCAGGGTGCCTGATGCTTTAGCAAGGCTGGCTTGCCTGCCCTGTGGGTAGCAGTTGGTGGGGATGGTCAGTTTGTCCAAAGGAATTGCTTCTCCCAGTGATGGAGTTGAGCTCTAGGCTGGAAGGAAGCAGAACTGGTGGTCTGCAGGGGGCCACCACTCTCAGGACTCTAATTTTTGTAATAGAAATAATAGGGTATATAAAAACATTTTAACCTTAAAACTATAAATTTCACTTATTCTTCCTGCTACAAACAATGGTTTATATGGCAAACATGAGGTGGACACAAATGAAAAATGACTGAACAACAAAAAAGATATTTCTTTCTCTCTGTGTCTCTGTCTCTGTTTCTGTCTCTTGTCTTTGCCTGTCTGCCTGTCTCTCTCTGTCTCTGTTTCTCAGTCTGTTCTCTGTCTCTCTCTTTCCTTTCTCACTGTCTCTCTGTTCTCTATCTGTCTCTGTCTCTCTGTCTCTTTTTCTCTCTCCCTCCTGTTCTCCCTCTCTCTCCCTCCCTCCCTCCTCCCTCTCTCCCTCCCTCTCTCTCTCTCTCTCTTTCTCTCTCTCTCTCTCTCTCTCTCTCTCTCTCTCTCTCTGTCTCTCTCTCTCTCTCTGTCTCTCTCCTCCTCCTCCTCCTCCTCCTTTTTTCTCCCTCTCTTCCTCTCTCCCTCCTTTTCTCTATCTCTATGTCTCTCTCTCTCCACCTCTGTCTCTCTTTCCCTGTCTATCTGTCTCTTTGTCTTTTTCTCCCTCCCTCTCTCTTCTTCCCTCTCTCTCTCCTTCCTTTTTTTATCTCTCTGCCTCTCTCTCCATCTCTGTCTCTCTCTCTCTCTGTCTTTGTATCTCTCTCCATCTCTGTCTCTCTGTCTCTGTCTGTCTGTCTGTCTCTCCCTCCCTCCCTCCCTC
>JAJPUD010001063.1:333097-400252 GCA_023553655.1 Myrmecobius fasciatus
GAGAGAGAGAGAGAGAGAGAGAGAGAGAGAGAGAGAGAGAGAGAGAGAGAGAGAGAGAGAGAAGGAAACTCTAGTTGTCTAGTTAGTTTTGAATCAGGGGAAAGTGGAGAGGGGATAGCTTCACCCTCTCCCACAGTGTAGAAGCTAAGTACATTTAAACAAACAAAAAATTGTGAAGGCACATTACTATTTATGTAAACCAGACAAGGATACATCTGTTCATGCTTACATTAAATTCAAAGGAGTGCATTTAATGCTGGTATATTTGCTTTGTCCTTTTTGATCCTCAATGAGAACTAGACTTCTCCTGATCTTGAAGTTTTTACATCTCATGAATCTTTGATTCCTTCTTTTAGATGGGAAAACCACACATCTTATTAGTGAACTTGTTGATAAATGGTGATAGCTACACAATGGTGTATTGGAACTAGCTCAAATTGACTCTTGAAAGCTTCTTGTTTAATTTTCAGTATGAGCATATACACCTAAGAAATTGTCCAATGCTACAAATCAAGGCTCAAATGATTGTTTTGTTAATAATATAAATTTCAGAAAGTGATGGGAAATGCTAATGATGCATATTAAGCTTAAAAGTTGTCAATACACACACACACACATAAAGAGAGCACCAATTGTTAAACACCTATAAAACTCAGAACTTTTATATTTGCATGACTTTCTTTTGCAAAATCAGAGAGAGATTGTTGGGTATTCATATTTTTTTCCTCATTAGACTGCATGAAAAAGTCATTGATTTCTCATTTAATGAATCTCTAGCCACACCTAAACATCACCTGCTTTCATCATCATCAGCTTTCTAAAAGCATCCAGACTATAAGTCAGCACATAGGATTTCCTGAGGCTGGTGATTCTGATGCATAGGATCATGGGATTTGAGTCTAGCTCCTTGGTTTTGCATATGAGGAAACAATATACCCATTTACCTGTAGGTAATTTAGTAGCAGAACCAAGATACAAACTTTTGTTTTCTGATTTCAAATCCATTGCTCTTTCCAGTAAATCATATTGTATGGAGAGGAATTAAAGATTCATTCTTGCAGGAAAATTTGTGGGGCCCTGAGAAACTCTGTTCTTGTAATTTCCAATGTACACTGGATACAACTCTGCCTTTGCATCATTAATACTTAGTGTCTCTTGTTTCTGCATTTAGGTACAAGTATCCTGGAGATAGCACAGATCCTTGGTGGGGTCCTGTTGGTCTATGTCTATGGGTGGAAAGAGGGAGAGGAGGGAATGATCTGTGGCCTTCAGATTATCAGGAAAGAGTGGTATGGATTCTAAAGACAATTGACTCTAGACTATCATGAGTAGATTTATATTGGAGAATGTAGATCTGAGGTTCCACTTAAGGACCATGGATAGTGACTTTAAAGGAGTTATTAAAATATTTTGGGTTATGATAATAAATGTGTCTGTCATCTCCCAAGGTTAATTTACAGTGGAGAACACTCATTTGAATATATAACTTCTCAGATAGTTTGAGTATACTTTTTCTAATAAACATCTTGAAGATATCTATAAATCCTCATTTTTATAATATTTTAAGATAAATTTTATTGATGGAAGATTAAATTATAACATTTTTAGTTTATTCAATCTAATTTGCCTATATAATAGGCAAAAACTATGGCTTTTATCCAGGTCATGGTCTACTGGAAAGAGTCCTGTATTTAGTGTCAGGAGATACCTGGGTTATGATCTTATCATCCAATCTTTTAATTTCAAAAGATATGTGATCCCAAGCAAGTTATTTTACTTCTCTGGTATTCAGTTTCCTCCTATATAAAGTGGATATAATGATCATGTCTACTTCACAAAGTCATTATGAAAATCAAAGAGATAATGCATGTAAAAACCTTTGTCAATCTTTAAAAGCAGTCTTCTAAATATAAGCCATTACTATTTTATTAAAAAAATAATGGTATTATTATTATTCCTAGCTGTGAATTTTGAATGGCAAAAATATACTTAAATTCTCTATGATGGAATAGTCTTATTCATTAGTATAACTATTGATATATATTAGAAAATTTAAAAATGGTGATGAAAATGAACTCAACTGTTTGTTCTCATGAATGTGTGATGTATGTACTTCCATTTTGTCTGACTTTCTAAAATGGAAACCACCTCTTCCTCTCTCCTTTTTCATTGGTTACAGGGTCATGACCTTTTTCTGGGGATTCACAGAAGTCTTTCAGTGGGTGGGATTTGAGCAGACTGCAGTAATTTCCTCTATCTGTTTTGTTTTGCCAATGGGGATTTGATTAGATGCTCTTCCTCCAACACATAAGCCTTCACACTGCTTTTTATGCAGAGCCTGGACACTCCTGTGATGTATTGCCCTACAGATGCTTGAGAAGATTGCCTCGTGACTTTGCCCTCGGCAAACTGACCTTCATAAACCTAAAGTTTCACCTTTGAGAAGGCTGCTTTAGTATTTTCTTTGGGAAAGTAATTTTCTTTCATGAATAACATGCTGTATCATTGTTTATAACAACACAAGGGACTGAAAGCTATCAAACTCAGGAGGCAAGAACTGCTTTCAGTTTGGTATGTAATAAGGACTGATTTTATTCTCTGTAATAAGATGATGAAAAGGAAAGTTGTAAAAGCTTTTTTTTAAACAGGTTCACTCTTCTTCTAATCATGTTCCAGAATGCACTTGATAAAAGTACATTTTTTGAACGAAAAGGGAAAATCATGTTTTTTAAAAAAAGGAATTGCTTTAGCCATAGGAGATTTTTCTTCCTTTGGAAAAAGTTAATATTTTTCTGATGAGATATACAAGAAACTTTACCTAGCACATTTGCTGGATTAAAAAAATGTTTTTTTTCTCTATAGCTGATTATTAAAGGTAAACTCACTGATAGGATCTGTAGAGTTCTAGTTTTAGGAGTGTGAATGAATGGAATAACTTTGAACCTGGGAGTAGTCACTTCTTTGAAAACTCAACTTATAAATCTGTGAGCAACAAGTTGGGAAGGTACTCTAGAGAGGGGACTACAGTATCTTTCTTGAGTAATCTTCTTTTCCTTACTATAACATTCCCCAATTGAAAAATCTATAATGATTTTCTTTCTATTTACCAAGAGGAGAAACTCCTCATCTGATTATTTAAAGTCCTCCATAATCTGTCTCTAATTTAACTTTCCAAATTTACTTTCTACCAGTCCTTCATGTTCTCTGCATTTCAGCCAAACTCTAGTATTCTCTTCTCATTCTTATCTTGCTTTCTTCTATCCCTATGTCTTTGCTCACATCATTTCTCCTACCATCTCCCTTGAAGTATTTCCCTTCCTTTAGACACCACTCTTCCACTAAATTTCCTTTGATTCATTCAGTGAAAGTGATTTCTCCTTCATAGCCCCTTCTTTTTTTATACTATCTGGATAGTTGCATTTTTCTCATATCATATTTTATATTTACTCCATATTTATTTATATTTATATTTACATACTCCAATTGGAATTACTTAGTCTCATTTAAGTTGGTGTTCTTTAGTCTATCCTGTACTTGGATAAGAAGCTTCTCTAAAACATTCCTCACTGCTATCTCTACCACTGCTATCTTTCCTTGAGGACTTCCAAAGAGTGAAAAGACATTACTTTCTGAGGTGGCTTGTTATGTTTTTTGCATGATTCTACTTTTTAGGAAGTTTTTCTTGTATTGAACCAAGTGTTCCACTTTGCAGCTTTCATCAATTTCTCCCAGGCTTGCCCTCTGAGACCAAAAAGAACAAATATAGTTTCTCATTCATGTGGTAGGTCTTCAAAAACTTGTTAGTGATGCTTTCCTCACATAGTCTTTTCTTCCCTAGTCTAAACACATGTATTTTCTTCAAATGATTCTCATGTGAAATGGTCTCTAGTGAAAATTTTACCAATATAGTCACTCTCTTTTATTCCATTGGTTGATGTCCCTTCTAAATTGTGTTCAGTATTGGATATAAAATTCTAAATGTGTCAGGTATCTCTTCTTTCTTTTAGATCATAAGTTCATCTGACCTCATCAATCAACTGAAATTCCCCTCTGCAAAGTTATCAGTGTTCTCTTAATCCTCAAGTTTAGTAGCATCTTCTCAGTCTTCATCACTATTGAACTCTCTGCATACTTTATACCATTGGTCAACCTTTCCTCTCAAATATTCTCTCATTTACATTTTGGTGATATTGTCTTTCTCTGGTTTGCCTCCAACCCTTTTGACAACTCCTTCTCAGTCTCATTTGAAGAATCTACTTTCAAAAATCATGCTCTCTATTTGTGGAAATCCCTCAAGGCTCTGTCCTGGATTCTCTTCTCTTCTCTCTTTACTTTCTCTTGATTACCTCATCAACTTCCATGGGTTTGATGATCATTTTCTGAATATAATTACCAGATTTATATATATCCAATGCTAATCTCTCTCCTAAGTGCCTGTTCTGAATCATCAATTAACCTTTGGATTTCTAGTTATTTGTCTTGCAGACATTTCAAACTCAATGTCTCCAAGACAAAATTCCATCTTTTTCCTATAAATCCTATCCTCTTCTAAACTTCTTTATTATTTTCAGGAGAAACATTAACTTTCTGGTTTCTAATGCTTGCAACCTTGGAGTCTTACTTGACTCTCCAGTTGTGCTCACTTCACACCATAATCATATTTCTATATTCACACAATCTCTTGGATAGTTTTCTCTCTCCATGGGGAATGGCAAGAAAAGATTTACTCTAGTAAGATCTTCATTTCCTTTCTAATTGATCTGCATGGCTTTTCTCTTCCCACTCAGTTACCAAAGATTTTCCTAAGGTGTAGGTCTGATCATGTTACACCATCCTTCTTCTATTCAATAAATGCCAGTAGTTCCTCATTGTTGCCATGATTAAATATAAAGTCATCTAGTACTTAAAATAATTCAAAGAACTGACCTCTTTCTATTTTTCCAGTGTCATACTTTCAGACCCTTCACACACTCTACATCCCAGTTACACTGATCTATTCACCATTCCTTGCATGATAATCAATTTCTTTCAACTCAGTGCTTTTTTCATTCTCTATCTCCTCTTTTTAGAATACTCTGCCTCATCATTACTTCTTGGTTCTTTTGGCTTTCTTTAAGAATTAGATCATACAACTTCTCTTTCTTTTTTTCTTTCAGATTTCTTGAACTACTTAGTAACTCCCATTCTGTGTGAATACCTTTTTATCAAAGTAAAAGGAAACACACAGTGAGCTCATCTGAGAGTCCAGGCAATATTCTACATGTATGGCAATGCCAATATCATTCTAATTTTAAAAAAATCCGCTATGTGTGTGTATATATATATATGTATATATATACACACACATATATGTAACACCCCCCCCATATATAGTATGTCTGTTGTTGCTTGCATGGTGTCTCCTGGGAGCTCCTTGAGGGGAGAGGTAATTTTTGTCTTTTTATTTTGTATCCACAGCACTTAACACAGTGCCTGATATACAAAAAGTATTAAATAAATACTTGTTGATTGACTGATTGAACAAGATCTGTCCCATTTCTTTAGCATCCAGCACTATGCTCTGTGCTCAGTGACTGTCTAGTAAAATGTTGGTTGAATTGATTTGAATAGATTCACTTGTGTTTTCGGGTATTTTGCTTTGTTCCTCTCTTCCTTTCTTCTTGTTTGGTCTGTGCTTTTGTTCTTGTTGAACTGCTGTGTAAGTCAACTATCCTCCTCAGGTTCTCAGCTCAAGTTAGAAATAAAAGAACACATCCCAGCTCTTGCATTCATGATATGTTCTTCCAAAAGCTGAATATTATTGTGAAAGCAATTACTACAAATAATGTATCCTGCCATTCTGCTAAAAAGCAATTCAATAGGAAAAAAAAACACTTCAGAATTGCAGAAGTCAAAATTCAAAGTTGCACACATTCCAAGGCTCAGTTCTATCTTTACTGGTCAATTCAGTACAATTTAGCTAGTGTTTCCTGAAGTGCTTACTGTGTACAAGGCATTGAACATAAGCTCGATGAGGGTGCCATAATAGTATATTCTTTGTACTCCATCATTCCTTAGGTTCATCTTCTGATTTTTCTTTAAACCAGCAGTTTCTACTGCACAGTTCAGCCATGTTCCAGGGAAAATTATAGTGTATGCTAAGAAAAATTAAAATCTTGTATTCTGCACAAAAAGTTTTATTTTTCATTCAATTTTATTTTCAGTTTTAGATTATTTCATACCCTCATCCCATTGAAAAGACAAGAAGTACAAAACCCATTGCAAATATGAAGTCAATGTAAAACATTTCATTAACCATGCTCTGGGAAAAAAAAAACCAACAACCAGAAGAAAGAAAAAAAATTATGCTTTAATATGCACTCTTAGGGAAGGCAAAGGCAAGCTTGTGGAGAATAAGCAGTGACTTGCCTGAACTCTCCCAAATACCCCTCCAAACAACTTTAAGAAATAACTCAAAGTGAATTCTGGATCAGCAGAACTCACAAAAGGATGGGATGAAACAATTTTTCCAGCCAAGACACATTAGAAGGTTAACAAGAAAATTCTGTTGCATTGAGATAAGAATGGAGTGTAGTCTACTGCAGGTTGCATCAGCAAATCAGCAGCAAGAGCTGGAGGCATGAGTGGGTGGGTGAGTGAATCAGCTGCAGAATCAGTGCAGAAGAAGTGCAGAAGCAGAAGAAGCTCCAGTGTTCTCAGTCCCCAGCTGATAAGGGGCAGAAAACTGGTAAGAAGGGAATTACAGGGTTCCTGTGGTGGCACTGAGTACAGGATTCTGTTGCATTGCCCATATTCTAATCTGGGTCGAAATCCCCTGTCACTGTTCCAGGGTGAAGAGGAGCACACCAAAACTTGACGCCACAAGGAAGCAGGAATTCTTGTCACACAGGTCCAGGGCTAAAAAGAGTGCTTGTAGGGGCAGGTAGGTGGTGCAGTAGATAGAGCACCAGCCCTGAAATCAGGAGGACCCGAGTTCAAATCTGGCTTCAGACACTTAACATTTCCTAGCTATGTGACCCTAGGCAAGTCACTTAATCCCAATTGCCTCAGCTAAAACAACAACAACAAAAAAAAAACCCAAAAAACCCAAAAAACCAAAGAGTGCTTGTAATCTCTCATTGATCAGAGCATAGGCTAGGGGAGCAGTATACACACCCCTTCTTAAATCATACCACTCTGGAAGAACTGAAAAGTTTTAATCCCTCAGAATTAGCTCTGAAAACAACTGCACAAAAAACCTGAAATGTGGGACAGTGTCACTTCCAATCTCAGAGCACAGCCAAACTTTTATTATAAAGTTAAAAGACAAAAAATTAGGCTGGAAAAGGGGCAAATAACAGGAAAATAATTTGACCATAGAGAGTTATTATGGTGAAAGAGGGAGATCAAAACACAAATTTAGAAGACAATTGAGTCAAAATTGCTGTACCCAAAGACTCAAAGAAAAATGTGAACTGATTTTACACCCCAAAAGGAATATCTGGAAGAGCTCAAAAAAGATTTTAAAAATTAATTAGAGAAGTAGAGGAAAAATAGAAAAAAGTATTGATACTGACACAAGAAAATCATGAAAAAGTGTTAGCCTAGAGTTAGTGTACTCTGAGTTACTGATATTAAGTTCCAGTTTCATGACACTCGTACTATGGAGACCAGCAACCCCTTAAGTGTTAGCAAATAGAAAATTATAGCACTTTGATTTGGATTGGCAAAGTGACTTTGCTCCATGGGGTTAGTTTAGACAGCTTCCAATTCTGGATGTGAAGAATTGGCTTATGTAGGAATGTGCTGTGGAGAAGGCTGTGTCTAAATCAGGGTGAAGAGCTGTAATGGGGATGTTGGAATTGAGGGTGAGGGGAAGGTGCAGACTGGGGAGAATAAACTTGATTGTCAAGTAATGAAGGGATGTGCTGTCCTTATGCAAGCATGTTGAAAACGTTCCCTCAAAAGTTATAATATTGAAGATTTCAGAATCGCAGAATTTGAGTTAGAAGGGATTTCAGAAGTAATCTAGTCCAGCCCTTACCTAAACAAAAATTTCCTCTAGTCTACCAAATACTTAACAAATAACCATCCAAACTTTGTTAGAAGACCTCCAAATATGTGAACCCCACTGTCTCCTAAGGAGTTCCCTTCAACTTTTGAACAGCCATTACAATTAGGGAGTTTCTCCCTTACATCAAACCTAAATCTGTCTTTCTCTTCCATTGGTCTTTTCTTCTGCTGTCCTTTGTGGCTAAGCAGAATAAATTTAATCCTTCTGCAAAATAACAATTCTTTAAGAACATGAAGAAAACTATTAAAGTCCCTTACTATTCTCTTTTCCAGGCTAAACATACTCAGTTCCAGGGATGTGCTAGAGGCAGCTTGAACCAGCTTGAGAAAGTTGATTGTTAAATTTTCAGTGTAAGCATTTACACCTCAGAAATAAGTAAATTCTACAAACTAGGACTTGACTTATTGTTTTTTTTTTCATTGACTAGACTTTAGCAAGTGATGGCAAAAATGCTAATAATGTGGATTAAAGATAAAAGTGTGTTTTGTATCATTTCCCCTGAAAGTTAGTTGTTAAGCATTTGCTAGCACATTTTTGCCAAGCTCCTTCATCTAGGGTATGATACTATCCTGAGGTTCTTCTTCAACCTGGTTGTACTCTTCTGGATGCTTTCCACATGATCAGTTTCTTTCTTTAGACTAAACACATTACTTCAGAGCAGAATATAGGGGGGCATATAGAATGAGAACAAAAAATTGTAATGTATTTTGGGTACTATTCAGAAGAAAAAATTGTTCAAAGCAACTAGCTCTGAATGTTTTTCTTTTTATTCTTCCATTTCTCCCTTCCTCTGTCCATCTCTCCCTCTCTCCCTCCTTACCTTTCTTCTTCCTTTTCTTTCTGTATTTCTTCTCTCCCTATCTCCCTTCCTTCTTTCTTCCCTTCCTCCTTCCCTGCAGTGTTGGAGGGAACTTTCAAATCAAGATCACACATTGATCTGAGTTTTGAAAGCTATTCATTTTCACTTGAAAGTGTGATTTTAAAAGTTTGTTGAATTCTGGAATTTTATATTTTGGTGCTGTAATTTTGCTCTGGGAATATACATGATGCCAGTGAGTAGGAAAATAATGTATTTAATTTGCATAAATTTGATTTACATACCTTTCCTGCTCTCCTGGAATGTAGTTATTCTATGAAGCAAAGAAATTAAAGAAAATTAAAAGACAGCATTAAAATACATTTTTTCCCCAGAGGATGAGAATGCAGAGTCTTTTTTGTTTCATTGAATTGTTGCAGGAAAAGAGGCCCACCCGGTGACTTTAAGCAAACTGCTCAATAAAAATTTTGGTCAATCTGCAAAATGAGATTCATTCCACCTGTTTCACAGCAGCTTGGAAGATATTAAGTGTTTGAGTATTCCCACCCATTTTTGAAAAAAACAAAAACAAAAACAAAAAACATCCCAAGTTAGTTGTTTTCTGCCTTGGAATGGCTCTCTGGTTAATAGTGCTGAAAAAGAATGGGGCTATGGGAAACAGTGGGTTTCCTTTTGCTGGACATCTTTAGGAAGCAACTAGATGTTCCTTTGTTGAGGATATTGTACAGAGTGGGAGTAGAGTAAATGGCCTCCAACTTGCCTTGAAACTCTGAGATGCTGTGATATTACTTAAATTCAATAGATTGTCACTAAATCACAGCTTGCTATTTAATCCGTGTAAATGGAATTTTGATGGCACATTTTTTGAAGTACAATTATATTTTGCTTATCCATAGTATTGACAGAACTGGAATATGGACAAGTGCCTGGCACATAGTAGGCTTTTAAGAAGTGTTTGTTGAGCTGGAAATAATTTCTAATCCAAACAACAGATCATCCAGAAAAACATTCATGCTACAGTTTGGAATGCATTATGCGATTTGGGGAAGGAATATATTTGTCTTCCTAATTACATTTTGCCTTGGCTAAGATTAAATTTAATTTGTCTTTCCTGAGCACATACTCAGTGGCAATCTAAGTGAGATCCAGCCGAGATAGGTGTTGGGTGGTGGAAGAATACCTTCTCAGAGTGAAATATTTACTACAGATAATCTATAAAGTAGAAAATCAAGAGTTGACTACATTGCTGTTATAAATTTATTCTTTCAGCTCATATTTACTAAATTCTTATTTTGTGTAAATAATTGTGTTGAGCAATGAAAAGGCAAAGATAAAAAATAGCACAGTTACTGCCTGAGGTCCTCTGGTAATATGGCCCCTCACTTGTTACTGGAGAATGATCTTACAATTAGAAAGTTGTATAATATATTGATTGTTAATGATATTTAATATTGTAATTATCAAGAGAATTATTGTTTTATTAATATAATAGTATTGTTATTGTTTTTGAGTTGATTTGAGGCTTTTTTGGCAGATACTGGAATGATTTGCTATTTCCTTTGTTAGGACATTTTTACAGTTGAGGAACATGAGACAAATAGGGTTAAGTGATTTTTCCAGGGTCACACAGCAAGTAAGTATCTAAATCTGGATTTGAACTCAGGTCTTCCTGACTCCACTGTGTCACCTATCTGCTCTATAATAATATTATTATTATGCTATTAATATAATATAAATAATTATTAATCACCTTATTATAGCAATACTACTATGGATATACTAGTCATTCTAGTACTAATTAATGTTATATTAGTACTGTTTTTTTTTTTGTGCAGAGGCAATTGGGGTTAAGTGACTTGCCCAGGGTCACACAGCTAGGAAACGTTAAGTGTCTGAGACCAGATTTGAACTCAGATCCTCCTGACTTCAGGGCTGGTGCTCTATCCACTGCACCACCTAGCTGCCCGCTATTAATACTGTTAATAGTAATAGTAATAGCATGCTAATAATACTAGTACTATTATTACTATTACTACTAATCATTAGTAGAATTATTAGCAGAAGCTGAATGTCAGAGTAAATAGAATTCTGGTCTTGGTTTGTGAAACATGATGACTGAACAAATCACTGAATTTCTTAATTTCTTGGGCAACTTTCCATAACTATTAGTCAGTTGCTCATTTGCCCTGGTGGAGTGAGTTCCCACACTAGGATTTCCTACACCAATAGAATAATAAATCTTCACTCAAGAAAAATTAACGTAAAATTAATTTCTTAATGAGAGAAAGAGATGGTATCAAAGTCAAGAATAATTGGGTTTAAGTCTTGTCTTATACCTATCCTACCTGTATGGTTCTAGCAAGTAACAATTTCTTAGATATCTAGGCAATTCTATAAATTGTGAAGTAGATACAATTCAGCACTAATAGAGAGAATTTTCTCTCTGGGAGTTCCCTATATGAGCAAAATTACTGATCTGCTCTCCAGACAAAACCAAATTCTGTGAGCGTTATTTCAAAGAGAAATGTATTGAGCTACAAATCACAACGTCAAGCATCCTAGCACTAGCACCTAGCATCTCCACCTAGCAATGGGAAAGAGTGAGGAAGAAGCAGAGGGAAAAAATATCTTCACTGGCATTGATTCTTTAGGATCACTTATGTGAGAACAAAAGGAAGTTCTTATAGGATTACAGATAGGAACTTCAGGAACTATCTAGCCCAATTCCCTCATTTTGAGGGAACAGGGCAGGGAGGTAAGTTACCTAAGTTCATACAGGCAATAATTATCTGTGGGAAGATTTGAACCAGAATTTTCTGATGCCAAAGTTAGTGGTCTGTTCTCTGTACCATATAGCTACACCTGTCTATATTTTGGAAGTTAGGTATTTATAAGTTGGTGATTTCTTGCCATGGTACCAAAGCTAGGTACCATACTAGGGAATTTTACTTTTATTGTTTACAAATTTAGAAATTGGGTTCTATATCCAATGAGGGAAGGATAAGGATGAAGCACAATTGAATATTCAAATGATGTAGGCATAGAAAATGGATTCAATGGGTCAGGAAGCAAAGTTCTTTGCTTTCTATTATTTTTTTTTCTGTTGGACAATGATAGGAGAGCTTATTTGAAATATAGGAAATAGAAAAGCTTGTCTTTGGCCTCTGGATACAGGAGAAAATAATTTTTCAGCTGTTGGTACTTCCTGAATTTGGTGGAAGAATGTCCTAGAGTTTTATTAATAGAGAAGTTTGCCACAAACACAGCCTTTCCTAATCAGCCTTTCCTAAATCAAAAAAGCAAGCCAATAGTATATATAGTAGGGTATCCAGTAAACACATGAGGCAGTGGTGAGTCCTTAGAAGGCAAATGAATAGAAGCCTAGATTTTCTCTCTTTCCCATAGCACTCACCTATATTCCTCATGCTAAAAAAGCTACATTCCTGGCAAATACCACCCACATTTCTTTACTTCCTGTTTGAGTTTTTCACATTTTGTTTTGTAAAATTATAGAATCACCCAAAGGCTCTTAGAATGGAAAGTACCCTAAGAGATCATCTAGACCAACTTCTACCCAAAATATAAATCTTATTTACAATATTCTTAACTAGTGACCCATGTAACCTTTTGAAAATTTATAGAAGGACAGACAGGGGATGAAGTGAATTTGTCAATTGTGTTTAAACATCTGAAGGATTAGAAGAGGAAAGACACCTTTTTCCTTCTTGACCTGAAATAGATCAATGGATAGTAGCTGTCAAGAAGCAAATTTAGGATCTAGACACTACTTATTTAAGAAAATATTTTCTATGGGGCAAGCTAGGTGGTCAGCAGGCTGAGTTCAAATCCAGCCTCAGACATTTAATACTTCCTAGCTATGTGACCCTGGGCAAGTCACTTAACCCCAACTGCCTCAGGAAAAAAAAAGAAGAAAATATTTTCTAATTAGAGCTATCCCAAAGTAGAATGGGCTGCCTCAGAGGATTCATCTCTAGCACCTCTTTCTCAAAGACTTTCCTGATTCCTGCCCACCTTATGTTTTCTTTCCTTCTCTTCCTCTACAATTCTCTCTGTGTCTTTTTATGGCTATCTCTCTGTCTCTCCTTTTCCCTTTCTCCATAACTTTTTGATGTCCTGGCCTCTCATTGCTTTTCAGGGAGGTGTATAGGCTTCCTTGAGGAGCTAATACCATGAAATTAGAAGAGGTGAAAAGTATTTTGGTAAATGTTGATATAAGAAAAGGAATTGTATAGGGCTTTTAGGAGGTCCAGGTTCAAGGAGGGAGAGAAAGGGAATTATTTAGTCAAAGAAGTAGAGCTTTGGGAACCTCGGATTTTATAATTGAGTAACTGATGCCTAGAGAGGTGGAACAATTGGCCCTTCTAATAGCTGGTAAATAATAAAACTTGGATTTGATTCCGAGGTCTAGGACTATTGTACTATCCCAATTTTGACCTTATGGTTATCTCCCTATGTATACATTGTTTTGGGGCCATGTTGATTGGCCTAGTGCCATTCATCACTTGGGTACTTCAGGAAAATTGCTTGACTACCTAAAATAGTTATTTGGCACAAAATGGATAATCTCTTATCAGTGGTGATTTTGTGAGATGAATTTCATCAGGGTTGAAATCCTGGAAAAAAATCTTACGCAGAAAACTTGAAGCTAGGTTCCGTACCAGGGAATTTTACTTTTATTGTTTATGAATTTAGAAATTGGGTCCTGGGGAGCAGCTAGGTGGTGTAATGGATAGAGCACCAGCCTTAAAGTCAGGAGGATCTGAGTTCAAATCTGGTCTCACTTCCTAGCTGTGTGACCCTGGGCAAGTCACTTAACCCCAATTGCCTCAGCAAAAAAAAAAATACTAGAAATTGGATTCTATATCCACTGAGGGAAGGGTAAGGATGAAACACAATTGAGTGTTCAAATGATGTAGACATAGAGAAAACGATGTGATAGTATAAGAATAGGGACAGCCAAGTAGCACAGTGGAGAGAGTATAGGTCCTGGAGTCAAGAAAAGAAGGCTTCAGACACTTAGTAGCTATGTGGCCCTGGGCAAGTCACTTAACCCCATTTGCTTTAGTTTTCTCACCTGGAAAATAAGTTGGAGAAGAAAATGGCAAACCATTCTAATATCTCTACCAAGAAAGCTACAAATTGGGTCATAAAGAATCAGGTATGACTGAAATGACTCAACAAGAAGAAGTAGTAATGGTGTTGAATTTGGAGTCAGATAATGTGGGCCTTCAAATTTCATCTCTGGTCTTTACTATCTGAGGAATTCCGGGAAAATCATTTCACTTTTATGGACATGTTTATGGACACTTAATTATCAAATGAAGGATCTGGATTATACCCAAGGTGACATCGGGATCTCTTCCAGTGCTGTATCTAGGATCCCATGAAATACTCCCCTATAAAATCCCCTAGAAAGCTCCCACTTATATCCAGAGAGAGGGGTAAAAACTATTGCATGAATATTCTAAATAATACAAGCATAGAGAACAGAATAGGGCCGTACTAAGAGTCAGAAGCCCTCTGATTATCTGTGGCCCTTTAGGCAAGTCATTTTATTTCTCTGGCCCTCACATACCTCAATTACAAAATTAAAGGCTTGAGTTAGGTCATTTACAGCTCTATGAACCTATGAAATATTGCCATAAAGGAGAGCAGAAGTCTCCCTTATGTCCTGCCTTGTCCTTCCTCTAGAGGGCTACCAGGTGGATATCTCCCAGGGTGGAGGGTGGGGGGTTTGGGGTGGGGCAGCTAACAGCTGTTCAGAACCTAAGGAAGGAACAAGAATGGTAGAAGTAGGATTGAAGACAAAATAGAAATAGAAGTTCCATCTGTTAACTGAGGTGTTATGGAAAAGATACTTAAGCTAGAATGTCATCCAGAATGGATATCCTGGAAAAACTCAAAGTGAATTGGAACAGCTGAGTAGGCAAACCCAAGATTGAAAACTAAAATGTGCCAGAGAGTTACTGAATCAGAGGGAGCTTTGGAAGAACCAGTGCTCTGTTGGTAAATATTTAACTGGGAAAAATGTGTGCACAGAACACCTTTTTTTTTGGGGGGGGATGGCAATTTGGGTTGTGACTTAGAGTCTAAGGATAAATTTGAATTCAGGTCCTTCTAACTTGAGAGCCAGTGATCTATCTACTGCATCACTTATCTGCTCTGCACAGCACACTTTTAAGCTTAATCTGAATTATTAATATTTTCTTCATCACTTTGTTAAATTTAGGTAATCTTCCAAATAATAAATTAAATCCTGATTTGCAGCATTTCCTGATTTCTAAGGTATAAATGCACATATTAAAAATGTAACAATTGGCTTTGGAAAGCTAGTTCAAGCTGGCTCTGGGAACTCTGCACCTCTAAAAAACTATCATGTCAGTGCCAGCTAGGAGTGGGGACTCTGAGTTGCCAAAGTGAGGAGGAAATTGAAAGCTTTGGAAAATCAGGTTAAGTCAAACCAGTGACAACTTTCCTGGCACTCCCTTTAGTTTGTCTTCCTAATCTCATATGGATTTCTCTCATACCATAGTGTCTGACACATAGTAGGTGCTTAATTAAAAATCTGAGATATTTGTTGTTTATTTTGAGAAGAACCCCAGAATTTCATTGAGTATGGGATAAATATAATTTATTTGATTATAGACAGAAGATAAGAATTTGGTGTTACTAATTTTAAACTAAGGTGAGCTTGTTTTAAACTAGTTTTAAACAAAGGTGATCCAGAGAGGATCCAGAGGCTGAACCCAAAAAGATAAGAGGAAAAAAAAGGACAAATTTCAGAACTGTATCAACTAAATTTGAACCAGAAAATAATGGATGATACAGTTACCTTTGAGTATTAAGTCCAGCTGTGCTGAACAGCTGGGAAACAGAATCTGAGAAGTCACCCAGTGGATGATTCAGTTTGTCTCAGATGTGCTCGGTGAAGAGCTACTCAAGAATTTATGGATTAATTCAGGATATGTCTGGAAGCTTCTTTTCAACAAAGAACCTTGTGTTCATCAAAGGATTTTTATGTACAGTACCTAAGCTATGGGTAGCTAGGAGTACAGGGCCTGGATTTGGGAAGAATCATCTTGAATTCAAATCTGACTTCAGACACTTAATCTCTCTGTGACCTTGGCCAAGTCAGCCCTGTTTGTCTCAAGTGTCATAATTGTGAGCGGATGCTTGAATGGAAATTCATCAGTGGTGGCTTATAAGCTAAAGTAGTGAGTGGGAGGAGTGTGAAGTGAGTTTGAGTATAGCAACCTGGTATGGGACCTTCCCTGGGAACCTAGACTCGAAGGTGGGTTGGAGTGAGCAAGGTAGTCTATCTTGTGTCAGAGGTGTGAGGTGCTCCAGGATGGACAGCTGTTCCCTATGTCTGGGCTTTATATATGAATGAAGAAAAAGAATCAGGGAATTGAATCTACTTTTCCCAAAGTCAAACAGATAATAAATATCAGAGGCAGAATTTGAATATAGGCTATCTGTCTCCAAAGTCTGGGATTTTTTTTTTTTAAACTGGACTATGTTGGCTCTGACTCAGCAAATCACCACAGAAATCAAGCTGGGAACAAAGAGGAATACAGACAGCAAGAGGAATCTGGATTGTCAAGCAAAGCGAGACACGTGTCAGGAGTCCCCAGACTGACTTTGTTGTTCCTGGAAGCGCTTGACTCCTCAACATTTGGAATTGGAATTGCACCTCCTATTGGTTATGTTCTATGCCTTAGTGTGCTAGAGTTCCTCAGCATATACTTCCTATTTATTAAATGTCTGCAATTTGACAGGCACTGGGTTAAGTGCTAGGGAGAAAAACAACAAGAGCAACAACAATAAAAAGCAAAACTAAAGCAGGACCTGCTCTCAAGGAGCTTACATTCTGCTGGGCTTGGATATTTGTCAGAGAATGAGAGGTCTGGAGGACGCTCATCTTTGGGGCAGCTTCTGCAAGGGCAAAGAACCTGACCCTTCTCTGCGGGTCTGGCTGGGATCAGACAAGTCACTACCACCCACTTAGGGTTGTTTGTTGTCCTAAAGCATAGGGCCCTTTTATGGGTCGGGGCCATGGGTTTGCATGGGCTTGGAGGCTCTCAGGAGGCTCTTAGATTCTGGAGCACTGCTGGCCCAGTCTCCTAGAGAAGACAGGATTTTGGGAAATGGCACAGCACAAAATCTCTCATGTTCTTCTAGTGGACAATATGGGCAGAAATAGGGGCTAGATCCTAGTATAGTTAGGTGGGTTTGGAACTGGTAGAATGGCAAGAACTGAAAGGTAAGGATTGATTGTTCAATGTTAGAATTAGGGAGTGGCACAGTGGGTAAAGTCCTGAGACTGGAATCAGGAAGACCTGAATTAAAATCCAGTCTCATTTACTAGCTATGTAACCCCTGGCAAGTCATACTTAACCTCTGTCTGCCTCAATTGTAAAATGGCAATAATAGTACCTCTTTACAGGCTTGTGATGAGGATCAAATGAGATAGTAACTATAAAGTGCCTGGTACAGAACAGCTGTTTAATAAATATTAATTTCCTTTTTTTCCTTTCCTTGTCTCAGGTTGCAGAACTAACAAATGCCTGAAGTGAGATCTGAATCCAGGTTTTTTAGACTCCCTGTCCAGCTCCCTATCCACTGTGTCATGATGTCTCTGACAAATTTTTCATATTTCTTTTACATTTAATGCAACTCATGAAATATATTTTTGATAAATAATAACTAATTTTATATCACAAGTATATGGCACAGAAGCTATTTTTCCCCCTCAAAGATGTGTGTATATATATACATATATACACATACATACATATATATGTACATATATATATATAATAGAGATAATAATGCTTGTATTACCTACTTAAAAAGGAGATAGTGAAGCTTACCTGAAACTATGTACATGCTCTTTTGACTATAAAATGAGTTGTTATTAAAGATAATAGCTAATATTTTTAGAATTCTTTAAGTTTGTGAAGTATTTTTACATATTTTATCATGTTATTGTCAATTCAACAATATTATTATGTAGGTGTTATTATTTTACCCATTTCACAGATGAGGAAACTGAAGCTCAGAGAGATTAGGTGAAGTGCTTGAGGTCATGAAGCTAGAAAAAGTCTCAGGTAGGATCTGAAATAAAATCTTCCTTAATCCAGGTCTGGCTATCTATCTATTATACTACCTAGCTGCTTTACTCTGTAGGTATGATATATAAATATAATAATAGCTAGCATTTATATCATACTTTAAGGTTTGCAAAACTCTCTACAAGTTAATGGCATTTGATCATACAACCTCTCTGTGATGTTAAGGCTATTATTATCCCTATTTCATAGATGAGGAAGCTGATCGACACCCAGTGTCACACAATTAGTAAGCATCTGAGGCCAAATTTGAACTAAAATTTTCTTCACTCCAAGTCTAGCACTCTATGCACCATATAGCTTTTGTTGTTGTTGCTCAATTATTTTCAGTCATGTCCAACTGTTCATGACCCCATTTGGGGTTTTCTTGGTAAAGATTCTGGAGTGCTTTGACGTTTCCTTCTCCATTTCATTTTACAGATGAGGAAACTGAGGCAAACAGTATCTTGCCTAGCATCACACTACTAGGACGTATCTGAGGCCAGATTTGAACTCAGGAAGATGAATCCTTCTGACTCTATGCTCAATAATCTTAACTATTGCACCACCTAACTGCCTATGTATCTATGTATCTATGTATCTATCTAACCTATCTTTCTATCTATCTAATCTATCTTTCTATCTTTCTATCCATCTATCTACCTATCCCTTGCAGATTTACAAAACATTTCATGTATTATCTAATTGATTTCACCTGAAAACATTTATCCAAAATGATAATGATATGATGATAATAATACTCGTGGAATCGAAGGGACAAACTACGTGAATGTGTAAGTTATAGATTTTCCTTTGGTCCTAAACATGGGAAAGATTTCAATGGAAAGAGGAATTGTAAGGGTATGATCTTTGGGAAGAATAACAGAACATGGATTATTTAAACTTACATTCATTTTGTTGAGAAAGTACCAATGAAAACTGCAGTGAATGCATGTCAAATGTTCAATCTTTCAGTGCTGAATGCAAATTAATCGCTAAAACCATCTGGTATTCATTTGACTCTGGCAATAAAAGTGATGAGTGAGGCATTTATCATCAAACGGAAGGCAAATTTTTTTGATGGATGCTTTATTCAAGTTTTATGTTTTTGCTGTGGACTTCAGGATTATTTTTTATTTTCCTATTTCTAGATGTATTCTGCTTTGCCCTATTTACAATTTGGTTGATTCTAATGACATAATAGCACAATAAAAGGGAAAGCTTAAAAATAGGCTTTTATAGAGCAATATAGCATCCATCTCCTGACCCCCACAGAATTATGTGCACTTTTGATCAAATTTGAAAATAAAAAGCCCATGTCATGCTTTCAGAAGCAAGTTAGTAATAGGTATTAGAAAAGCTGTCAAATTGTTTATGGTTTCTTTTCACTTGGCAGGTGTAAGTTTACATTTGCATTGTGTGTCAGCCCAGAAACACTTGTCTAGCCTTCACAACTGAGCTCTTCAGTTTGATAGTTTTTTCTGTGGCTTCTGCAGTTTGGGAAAAAAGGGATGAATGTCCTGAGGAGGAAAATATGAGTTCAAATCTTGTCCCAAATACATACTAACTGTCTTGTCACTTAATCTCTCTCAAGTTTCAGTTTCCTTATCTGTAATGTTGGGATAATAATAGCACCTTCTTCACAGGGAAATTTTAAGATTAATTATAATAACTACATAGTCATTATATAACTATATTATATTGTATAATTACATAATTATATAGTGCTTTAAAGTTTGCAAAGCACTTTGGATATATTATCTCACAACTATCTTGAAGTAGATACTCTTATTATTCTCATTTTACAAATGAAAATAATAAAGACAGAAGTTTAGTGACTTGCTTAGTAAACTAGTAAACATCTAAGGCAAGATTTGAACTCAGGTTTTCTCGACCTTAATCATTCTATCCAGTATGCCATCTAGATGCCCCAACGAAACACCAACTTTGTAAACCTTAAATCACTCTATGTTTGCATATGTATCACTCATTAGTATTGATTTTTTTTTAGATTTTAGTGAGCAAGATTTCATAGAGTTCCAAGAAAATATGGGCAGGATTCCATGGACTGAATATGTCTTGGAGAAATCATTTCAGGAGGAATGGGAAGCTTTCAAGAAAGAAATTCTGGAGACATAAAGAGAAATAATTCTAAGGATGGGGAAAGCATTAGGTATGTCTCAGGGGTTGATAAAAGGCACACACCAGGAACTTGCTAATGTACTTAGATTTTACAAAAGCCTAGATGTAGGAAAGAAGAGGTAACAGAGGGTAAATATTAAAACTTGGCCTGATCCTGTAACAATAGTGATAAAAATGAAAAATGAAAAAAAAATTTGAAGAGAATTTTGTAGAAAAGAAAAGGATCAAAGAAACGACAATAATTCCTGCTTAGGGAGGATGGAAGATAATCCTGGATGAAGATAAGAACTCAAAATTACTCAGCTCTTATTTGGATCCTTCCACCCCCCCCCCCGCCCTTCCCCAACTGCTGAGACTTTCAAATGGAAAAAGGACAGAATAAAAGAGGTAATATGGAATCAATATTCAAACTAAGGAGGGAGGTAGTATGGGACCAGCTGTTAGCTCTTAATGAATTTGATTCTTCTTAGAACAGCTATAATATAGGAATTCTCAAAGAAGTGGCAGATGTGAGTGTGGGGCCCCAGCTGGTGATCTTTGAAGGATTATCTATAATAATTATAATGATGGTGAAGATGATAATGGGCAACATTTATATTGTACTTACTATGTGTCAGGCACTGTGCTAAATAAATAAATAAATAAAATTATCTCATTTGATTTTCATAACATCCTGGAAATGGGTTTAGTTATAATACCCATTTTACAGATGAGGAAGCAAACAAACTGAGACAACTTAAATGTTTATTGGAATTTATGCTCAGGTCTTTCTGATTCCAGGTACAGCACTGTGCACTATGGTGCCTCCTAGATGGAAATGGGAGACATGCTGTAGTGGGGGAAGACAAACCTTATTTTTTAAAAAAGTGGGAAAATACTAGAACTTACAAACTTTAGGCCAATGATCTTGTCTGATTTTTGGAAAATGTTTAGTATTTATTATTAAACCATCTAGAAAAGGAAGTGATTATCCCAAAGAGCAGGGCTTTATCAAGAACAATTTATTCCCAAATCAATCAATAAAGAAACAATTATTAAGCACCTACTATATGCTAAGAGCCAGGGATAAAAAAAGAGATAAAAGACAATCTGTTCTCAAGGAGTTTACAATATAATTGAATAACTTTATTTAACTTTTGTTGGGGTTACTAGGTGGATTAGGGAATATTGTAGATATAGTTTATCTAGATTTTAGCAAATGATATAATGCATATAAACTTTGCAATATTTAAAATATCATATACATATCAGCTAATATCAATCATTCAATCAATTAATTAAAATTGACAAAATATTTCATTCTATTGCTGTGAAAAAGATGGAGGCATGTGGGCTAGACTCATCTTCTTAAATTGTAGTTCACAACCCCATATAGTCTTCCCTCTAGACAATGAGTTTCTTGAGGGGTGAGACTATTTCATTTACGTGGCTGAGGTATTTGGGGGCATAGTGGATAGAGCATCAGGTTTGGAGTCAGAAAGACCCAAGTTCAAAAGCTGCTTCAGACACTTACTAGCTGTGTGAATCTGGGAAAGTCCCATAACCTCTGCTTGCTTCTTTCCATGTCTGGAAAATGGGGATAGCACTTAAACCTCCAGGGTTGTTATGAGGATCAAATGAGAAAATAATTGTAAAGCACTTAGAGCAATATCTGATATATAGTTAATACTATATAAATGTTAGCTATAATTAAGTCTTTGTTTCCCTAACTTTTAGACTAGTACATGGAACCATTTAACAAATTTAATAAGATAAAATATAATTGGGATAAGTGAAAATTTTCACATCTGGTTTCAAGACACATATTTCCCACAAACATCTTATAGGTTGATTGTTAATTGAAAAAAAATCAGTTTCACAAGTATAAGTTGGAGGAAGCATGGTTTCACAGCAAAATTTCTGAAAAAGATGGAATTAGTGGATTACAAGATCACTATGAATTAACAGTATGATAGAGCAGCCTGAAATGATTTCTCTCTCAGGCTGTTAGGAAAAATATGTTTTTGATGGTTATGAAGATGAGAGGAGAGAACTCTTTTTTGTTCTGATCAGAGCTCATTTGAAATATTGTCATCCATTCTGGGTATCCTATTTTAGGAAGGATGTTGAACTGGAATCATCTATGGTACCCAGGATGGTGAAGATCCTGATATCTGAAAAATCACTTGAAAATGAAAACATTTAGCTTGGAGAATAAAAGATTTTAGGGAAAGATGATTACTAATTTCAAGAATGTAAATGGCCATCACAATAAGAAGGATTTGACTTTTACTGCTGTTGTAGATTATAGAAGTAGGAACACAGGCCAGAGTTGGACTTTGTAGTGGGATTTTGACTGAGCTTCTGGATTTTTAGCTGTTGTTTTTGCTGTTGTAACAGCCTAGCCACAGTCTAGTTTTCAGGCTTCCTCTTTTACAGGCTGGCTGTGCTAACTGATTTATCCAGTTGGTGATGGAACTACAAAAGGAATTGCTTGAGAATTGGAAATGTCATTGGATTTTTTTAAACCCCAAACTCTACTAACTTTTTAACTACATGTAGGTTGCTTTCTGTGATTCCCAATTTAGTGACTAAACAATGGAAGTTGTATTTCACATATTTTTTATTTTTGCATTACATGCTTTTAATCTTTAGCTTTTAATATTTTATTGGATTTTATGATTTGTGAGTTCCTGTTGCATTTTCCCCTGAAGGCAAAAACCTTGAACCTTCTGGATTAAATCAAATCTATGTTTAGCCCACAATAATCTTAATATGTGGAAAAATTTACTCAAGATTAAACTACCCAAAGTGGAATAGGCTGTACCAGGAGCTAGTAGATTCTTCCTAACTGAAGATCTTCAGGGACAAGCTGAGTGTATATAGGTTAGACTAGATGGGTTCTGAGGTGACTTCCTGCTGGAACATTTTGGCAAGAAGTTCAAACTGCTTCTGTAAGTGAAGCCTAATGCTTTTGCTTCCCATACTTCTATCTCTCAAATTAGGTTGCATAAGACTAGAAAAGTTCCTTGCCTCAGGTCATGGGGCTGCACAGAAGCCACCAAGCCAGTCTTACTTCATAGGGAATATCCATTGCCCTTCTGAAATCACTCCTAATGGTTGTGTTTGACAGTAATTCAGTTAAAAGATGATCAAGCCTGGCTTTCTAAGACCATCAGGCACAGTTTCTCCCTGCTGAAGGTAAAAGAATCAACTGGGGAAGCTGTTCTTCTCAATTTGTTCTGGCTCATAGAAAGAACTAGCCGAATATACAAAGATAAGCGGGAACCATGATGAAAAGAACACTGAAACATTAGCACAGAGACAAAGATGCAACAAGAAAGGGAAAAAATAACCCTGATAACTGTGTCTATGAGATGAGAGGTGCTAAAAAAGGTGCTGAAAAGTAGGATGAGGTGAAAGGGCTGGGGCTTGGCTAAGTGAAGAAGGTTACTTATTAACTGGTCTCAAGTTTGCAAAAGGCTGTTAAAAGGATGACTGAATATCTCTATAGAAGACTGAATTAATAAATTTTAAAAACTATTACAGAAAAGAATGTGCTATAAAGTAAGATTTTCTTGACTAAAATCCATGGAGATAATTTGAAATGTGAGACATTACATATATTTCAGCATCTCTTGCTTAGAGAAATCTCTTGCACTAGACCAAATGATCTAATGAAGTTGAGCCTAATTATCTCTGTGGTTCTATTTCACCCCTCCCCCCAGCCTTTATAGCAAAGATGAAAAGATTTTTTTCAATTTAGCTCACTTTTTGCAATCATAAAAATCAAAGCCTGAGAGGCAGTGTGCTGCAGGGCAGAAGTGTAAAACTCATGGTCCAGCTGGTTGCAAAATTCATATTATGTCCAGAATCAAATCAAAAAGTAACTGGGAAATGTTTAACAAAATAAATAAAAATATAATGCAACATAAGTAATGTTAATCCGTGCTTTTCTAAGTCAATATGGGATCTGTTTCTTTTTGATTTAGTTGATAAAAAGCTAGACTTATATTCAAGAAAGCCTTGGTTCCAGTCTTTCCTTCTGCACATAATGGCTGGGTGACTCTGGGCAAGGCATTTATCCATAATGCCCCAGATAAGTCACTAAATGTCAGAGAAGTACTGATTTACATTATCAGAGGAAATTGTATGTGTATACATGTATATGCATACACATGTATATATAAACACACATACACACATATACATATTTATATACGTGTATATATGTACACACACATATATACTTATACACCCACACTCATACACATATATGTAAACATACACACAAGTACATACACACATCCTAGAACTAGACAGGATATAGAGATAGTTTTGTTCATATGCTTCATTTCATAGATTTCCATTTACTTGCACAACTGGCCTGTACCTTTGAATTTCCTTTTGTCCTGAGCATAGTTCCAAAAGCCTTTTTAGTAGTGCTTAGCATTCATCATTAGCCTCAGGTTCTGAATATATGCTCTTAACACTGTTCTTGGAAATTATCATGGATAAAGAAGAGAAGGTAGGTGCTCAATTCTTGTTTTTTTTTTGTTTTCTCTATCTAGGAGGAAGATCTTTGAACTGGAAAGGTTAAAGAAAAAAGAGCTAAAAGGCAGTTGCCCAAGAGTGTACCGCTGATAAACTTCAAGAGTTAAATTTTCCATGTTAGGATGAAAGTTTACACCTCAGAAATCAGCAAATGGTACAAATTAGGGCTTGATTTATTGTTTTGTTGGTTTTCCAATTTAAAGTGTTGGAGAAAATAGGTGATTAAATTTAAAAGTGTTTCATGTGTTTTCAGACAACCAGTTGTTGAACTTTTTCTAGCACATTTCTGGTTGTAATCTAAGATGTGTGAGGGGATAGTCTACAGGCAGCTATTATTCTCCATGAGTTCAAATTACCAGGCCCTGATGAACCTCTCAGGGCAATCAAAAACTGTTGGATGTCAGTCAGTTGTAGAGCTATTGTCAAGAATCCTTCAATTTGTGGAGAATGGAAGAAATGCAACAGAAATGAAGGTAGGAAAACATTTGTGTTATTTTTTTAGAGGCTATAAGGTTTGATTGTTTTTTGTCAAAATTAAGGTCATTGTCAAAGGGATGATTTGCAAGCATTCTGATAAGGAAGCAGTGATCATTCAGAGCTAGCGTGGATTTACAATTAACTTTATTTTCTTTTGTAACAAGCTACCTAAATAGATAGGGAGAATACTCTAGAAACAACATTCCTGTATCTCATCAAAATGTTTGTTTTTTATGTTGCATTTGTTCACACTAGTAGAATGATACAAAGTCATACTACAATTATACATAGATACAGGAGTGTGAGTGAAGGAGTCCTGGACTTAGCCAGTCACTTCTAGTGATTTTTGAGCAAAGCTTGGCTGATCATTTATCAGAGATATATCTGTTCAAAAAGCGCATTGGAATAAATGATTTGAGGTTCTTTCCAGCTCTGAAATTCTGTTATTTCACTGAAAAGATGGTGTTCAAAATGGCACACATTACTCTGGACGTGACTAGAATAAATAGAAATGCATACTAATGTGTTTGAAGGCATAACCAATATAGATATAGCCCAGTAGAGATAATATACAGCAAACATGTGACAGGAAGCTCCATCTCATAAGTGCTCAGTTGCTTATAAAACCCTAATGTAATTGATACAGTTTTATTTCGAGTCTTTGACTCCTTCAGCAAGTGTGATAAAACACCGTTATGGAATTGAAGAGACATGCATCCTGAATGGAAAAAGAGACAAATGAAAAACTTAATTGTTTTACTATGGGAGATTCTGTTAGGGAATCACTAGTAAAATAGAGCGTTTGCTCTGACAGAAGCAAAATTAAGCATCCGAGAGTGGCCATAATTCAAACTGCCAGGCGCTCAGTTAGGAAATAAGAGCTGTCCATGCAGGAAGAAGGAACAGCCTCAGTTGTTTCTCTAGGCAGCTCAGTCTGTGCCTTCTCCTAGGGGGATGTTTGTCACTGTTTCCCCTCCCCCAGTCCCAAGGCACTTTTTAATGATTTTGTGTGACTCCTTTCCTACAGGCAAACTAGGGGGGTTTTCACAAAGACTTTGGTAGGCCAGTTAATTGTTTTTATTAAATCATTTTTTGATCCTGTCCAAGTCTTTGTGACTTGGGGGTTTTCTTGGAAAAGATACTGAACTAGTTTGCCCTTTCCTTCTCCAGCTTATTTTATGGATGAGGAAACTAAGGCAAAGAAGGTGAAGTGACTGCTCAGAATCACACAGCTTTTAATAAAATGTCATTTAATAAAATGTTGGAGGCGGAATTTGAATTCAGGTCTTTCTGACTCCAAATGGGTACTCTATCCACTAGACCACCAAGCTGCCCCAGGTCAGCTAATACATAAACAAAAAGGTTTTTATTTTGTAGCTCTTTAAATTTCATAAATGGTTTAAGGCTTAAAAAAAATCTGAGGCTTTGAGTTTAGGGACAGTGAGAAAAATTGTTCAAAAAATTGGTTGGGAGGATTTTTGGTGGGCTCGCTTCCTGTTTCACCTAAAGGAATCAGAATGGATTAGGGATGGCCCTTTGGAAGGGTCAGCCTAAGATTTAGCACAGCTAGTTGCCACATAGGAGGCTTGGGGTGTAATCCCTTTCAAATCTGGGTGGATCTATATGCCAGCTGAAGGCTATAGATTTTATAAGAAAGGTGGAATGGGTCCTATTTTGAGTGCATTTGGTAGAAGAGGGAAAGGAATTAGCATTTATAAAGTGCCAACTATATGTCAGGCACTGTGCTAAGCACTTTATAAATATTATCTCATTTTTCCTCATAACAACCCTTGGAGATAGGTACTATTATTATCTCTGCAGATGAGGAAATTGAGGTAAACAGAGGTTAAGTAATCTGCCCAGAGGGACATGGGAAATAAATGTCTGATTTGAACTGACACTATACTCTTTTCTACTGTACTATCCAGAGGGCTCCTAAATGAAGAGATACTAGATATAAGGGAACACAAGAAGTCTGGCTAAACCAACCATATAGCAGAAGCATGAAGAATGAAAAAAAACAAAGAAACAAGGATATGAGACAAGATGGAGTATGAAGAATGGCCAGGGTAAAGACAATCTTCCATAAATATTAGTAGATCTCTAATTTTTTTTGTATTTCCTATTGTTTTTCACAATGTTTTTCACATTAGTGAGAGAGTTTACTTGGCAACCACAACAGCAACTAAACCCTATCGCAGGATTTAAAGGAATCTAAGGTTTGATGGAACCAAAGCAGTCACTCTTGTGATGACTTGGTAGCCATTCCTCAGAAAATTTGTCACGAAGGTTGTTTTCAAAGATTCTCCTTCCTTCTTTTGTCATCACCTCTAAATCTTATTAGAGAAAGTCTAAGTCCTGCCTCCCCAGAATTGTATCTGGTCAGTTGACTTTTTAAAACCAAGTATGGGAAATTATATTTATTCCTGTTAAATTTAAGTTTATTAAATTCAGTCCATTTTTCTAGCCTGTTAAAATTAATTTTGGATTTTTTCATTAATATATTAGCTAACCCTTCCTGGCATTATATTACCTGCAAATATGATAAACATGTTATCTATACTTTTATCTAAGTTACTGATAAAACACTGAAAAATACTGGGCTGTGGACAGATAGATTCCTGGGGTATTCCACTAAAGACATCCTTCAAAGTTGTTAATGTTCACTAACTACTCTTTGGATAGAATCATTCATTCATCTTTGTATTCAGTTCATGTCCTTCCATCTTGTCCACCAGGATGTCATGAGAAGCTATGTACTGCATTAGATGTTTCTGGAATGTTCAGAGGAGGATGATGTTCTTTTATATGAGAAATTGGTGAAGGAATTATGCATGATATTACAGAAAGAAGTTCTAGAAACAAAAAAATGGTTTGAAGTCATGTAGGGGTGACAGGAGAGAATAATAGATTTCTAGTCAAACTTTTGTCACAAAGACCAAATATATTTTTTGGTTACTAAACAATGATGTTCAAATAGCCAAAGTGCTTCAATGGATTTCTGATCTCATCAATGTAGATATTCTCTTTAATGATGCAGATTGAATCCATCTTGTTTGCCCATCCAATGTGTTTCTATAGGAAGGAAGAAAAGAAACATTTATTAAGTACCGGCTGAGTGTCAGGCACTGTGCTAAAAGTTTTACAAATACTATATTTAATCTTCACAATAACTTTGGGAGGTAGAGATATAATTCCTCTTATAAATTCATCCCAGGAGTGACAAGGGCACTGGGGACAACACAAAATTTGGAGCGAAAATCTCTCAAACGTCATTAATGTTACTTCAAGAGACCTCTGACTTTATTTGTAAGGGTACCACTGTTGCAGATCCCAACTCTCCATACCTGAATTTCCATGAATTACTCTGGTAAAGGACAAAATGAAACAAATTAACTAGCCAATCTCAATCAACCAAAACATCGTCACTTGGTGACCCACTTTCTGGTGATGGCTTTTCCATATTTAGCTAAGGTGATCCTTAGCTAGAGTAGAGATGTTCAAGCCATTCTGGAAGGCTTTTCCAGCTTTGTAGGACCTTTCAATTATTATGTAAGGCAGAACATGGTGATCTCTGACATGGAGGAGCCTCTAGGGAGGCAGGGTCACCTCTGTATCATGATGAAATACCAAAATAGGACTTGAGTAGAATGTTAATAACAGGAAGAATAATTTTTATTTATAACATTTATAATGCCTTGCAATAACAAATTGCTTTATATGTAGTGCTGATTATTACTATTCAACTGTTAGTTGATCAGCTAAATAAATCCTAAATACAGTGTTTCTCTGAGACTATATTAAGTGCTTTGGTCCTTCTCCAGAATGAGTTTTGCTCCTTTTCTCTCAGTCATTTATAATCTTTCTGGCATTGAATTGCTTCCAGATGTGTAGTGCACTCTAAGATTAGTCTCAGTAGTTCTACTGAAGGAGGGATTCTCATTTATTGACCTCATGATGTGATGTCTTTAGTTCTCTGTGATTCCTATAGACAATTTTCTCTGTGGCTAGCTGATATTCAGTGTCCAGATACAATTTGCTATATATCGTCTCCTCAAGTCCTTTTTGTTTTCTAAGGTTTTTTCCTCTGAGAACCTGTACTGAGTATGGTTTTTTACAGATGGAATCATTGAGAATACTCACTATTTTGTATTGGGGAGGAGTTCAGAAAGTAAAGAGAAAAGAGAGATAGCTTGCTATAGGTAGATGAAGACTTTAAAAAAGAAAATAACTTGAGAGGCTCTCAGAAAGGAAGCCCAGATGATGCAAGTACAAATAATGCAAATGAAAATCTACAGAAACTGAGTGGGAAGAGCTCTCAAGCACCATCTAGTCCAAGCTATATTTGAATAGGACCCTCCTTCCTTTCATTGTCCAACAACCTTGATTTCCTGGACAAGTGATCAGATATCACTTTGCCCCATCCTTATGTATCATGAATCATCCTGTTTGCCTCATCTGGATGTTCTCCTGATTATTGATGTTTTTCTTAAAATATAATCTGCAGAATTGAGTAAGATTTAAAATACTACTGGACTATTGCCTTTTAAATTCTGGACATTATTTCTCTTTAATGCTGTTCAAACAATTGCAATCTTTATGTCAGTTACCAACAGGATCTCACTGTTGGCTTATCGAGTTTGCAGTCTTCTAAAGTCCCAGATATGTTTTCAATTTGCTCTTTAGTCCTATATCTCCCATTTTTTCTGAATTCAAGTGTCAAACTATATATATATGTAGATATGTGTGTAGGTATATACTTTGCCCAGTGTTCTAGCCTGTCATATGAAATAATTTTGAAAAATTGTTCTTTCTTCTATTGTATTTCCCAGTTTTGTATACTCTCCAAATTGGATAAGCTTGCCATCTATGACTTTATGCCATTTACAAAACTGTTAAATAAAACAGAGCCAAGCCAGATCCCTGGGGAACTCCACTGGAGACCTTCTCTAGTTTACTGGCATTAATGATTACTCTTTGGGTTCAGTCATTCAATCAGTTTTGAATGCTCTGAAAAGTGCAATTATCTATCACATAAATCTTACTGAGTTGCTCACAAGGCAAAATATACCTACATTCCCCCTGCCAAGTCTTATAATCCTGCCAAAAAAAGAAAATGTGTTTTATCTGGAATGGCTCTTTCTTGAAAAATCATACTACTCACTGTGAACATGGCTTTCATTTTATCTCCTTAACACTAAATTTTTGAAAAAAAAAACCCTGAAAAAAACCCCATCTGATTCTTGAAATTTTCTAAGAATCAAGATTTATGAAGCTCCTACTGTGTTTAAATACTGTGCTATGCATTTGGTAAACAAAGTCAAAAATGAAAGTCTCCACCTGCAAGGAGTTTTTCTCCTTTAGGGAGATGCAAGGTGTACCAAGTGAAGAAAATACAAAACAATGCAGAGTTTTTATGAGAGGTCCCCAACTGTTGGGTTGGGGTGGATCAGGAAATACCTCCTGTAGCCCAGGACACTCTAGCTGTGCTTTGAAGGAACCTCAAGATTCTAAGAGATAAAGATGAAGAGGGAGGAATGAATATAAAATAAATGCACTTGGATATTCATACCATTCAAAGTGATTTCCTATTAAACCATCTTCTAGTCCCTCACAATTAAGCCCTTCCTTTTAACAGAATCAAAACATTTAAGTAAAAATCAACAGCCACATTCACCACGTTGGACCACATATACCTGTTCTATCTATCTACCTCATATACCTAATTAGGGATTGGATTTGGATTGTTTCATCACTGCTCTAGGACTGAAACTAGTAATTACAATCAATCATAATGTGACTACCTTTTAGTGTTTTTTAAAATTTACATTATTATAGTCATAAATTGTTCTCATTCCCCTTACCTTGTGTGGCATCTGTTCACAATAAATCTTATCAAGTTTCTCTGAATTTTCATCTTTATTGTTTTTTAATGATGTAATCATGCTCCATTATTTGTACAGCCACTGTGCAATCTAGGGATAACCATTTCATTTCTTATTTTTTTGATACCTCCTAGTGATTCCTTGAATATTTTGGTAGCTATAGGGTCTTTGAGTTGGTCTTTGACTTTCTTGGTCTATAGGCCCCATATGGGATCCCTACAATCCACACTTCAAACAAATAAACAAAAACCTCCTGAAAAAACAAACAAAAAATTCAATTAGCCCTTTGCTTCACTTTAAGTTGATACTTTCTTTTTCTTTTTTTTTTAAATTCAAGGTCAAAATAATTTTTAGGCATTCAGTAATATTTACTTATGAGATGGTAGAGGTGAGAAAGGAAGATTTTTGTGTTATTTTCTAAATTCACAATGTTGTAATGATTAACAACTCTGTTGAGCATCTCTGGTTTTCTGTTTTATGTAACCAGCAACAGCAGCGGTAGCATTAAATAAAACACAACAAACAAAACCACCACCAAGAAAAGATTTTTAAAAAGCAAAATACCACAACCACCTGTTTGAAGATTTACCTTTTCCTTTAAAAGGGAACTACTTTTTTTTTTTTTTTTTTTGCTGAGACAATTGAGATTAAGTGACTTGCCCAGGGTCACACAGCTAGGGAATGTTAAATGTTTGAGACCTGATTTGAGCTCAGGTCCTCCTGACTTCAGGGCTGATGTTCTATCCACTATACCACCTAGCTGCCCCGCACTACTTTTTTTTTTTTTCAAGAAACATCATCTTTGACATTGTGACTTAAAAAAATTCATCTCTTCTTGCTGTTCACTTGCAAATATGTTGACATACCCACCACTATTGCCTGGAGTGTCAACGAAATCTCTTATCTAAAGCCTTCTTGTTGAAAGCTATCACTCTCTCTGTCAATTCTCTCTTATGTTTCCTGATCTGGTTTCACACTGTTTTTTCTCCTGGATCCAATGAGGCAGCAGGAGCCATGAAGGCCATTAACTTGACTGTCTGTGGTACTCTGGAGACGCTGCTTTCTCAAGTACTGATTCTCTTCAATTAAGCTGCTTAGATCATGCTGCATTGATCAAGCAATTAATGGATTGCTGAAGACTGACCTGAAACTCCAAGTTAGCTGTTTTTCTTTGATATTGATTTCTAGTCCTGAGGTATTTTTTCCCTTTCCCTTTTCTTGCTTCAATCTATGAAAATAAATTGTATCTCAGTATAAGTAGTTATCCTTTGGTGCATATCTTAGGGTCTAACTTTTTTGCTTGTAAAAGAAAATACAAGTTAGAGATAATGGAAAACAAGTGATGGGGTATATATTGAATGCTAAGTTTGTGGTTTATTTTAAAGCAAATCTAAAAATTGGCCCAGGAAGTACAGTTCCCTCTTCATATCACACAGTTCCGACTCTGAGATTCCTTAGATGGGGTCAGTCCCGGGGCAGTCTGACAAAGAGAAAAGATCAGATTTTCTTGTATTCTATGTCTCAGAAAGCCACTATCTCAGAGCACCACAAAAAATGTCTTAAAACCTAGGTTTGGCTCATATGGAGGGCCTCCACAAAAGTAATCATTAGGGTCTCTTTTAGGGACCTAGAAAGTGTCCCAGGTAACCTAAACTTAATCCCTTTAGCTAATCCAACATTATAAAGTATTAGGTTTATCAAGAAAAAGTTGTATAAAGTTGTAAAACATTATAAAGGAATATGCTGGAAAATATGAGTAGGATTGCCTTATGAGACAATGAAAAACATTTAAGAGAAAATGAAATTACATAGAGTTTAACTAGATTATCTAAGAACAACTCTAAAAGAAAATGGAAGGAAGACAACATTTGGATGGAAAAGATCCATTGGTATATCTCTGACAACTTCCATCAGCAATGATAGTTACTTTTGGATCCTCAAGACTCTTTAAGAAGATGAGATGATAAGCATGGCTGAATGTGATCAAATGTATCCATTCAAAACAAATTCATCTGATGTGTTAAATGAGAAAATGGAAATGATACCTGGCACATACCAATGGAAGAAATTCATGTTATAGACATCACAATTTTGAGAACATTGAAGGGATAGATTCTCAAGATAGAAAGAGTAGATTTATTAAAGATGGAAAAAGTCCAAGATGGCATTATTTCTGAAAAAAGAGAATTTCTTAACTTTTTTTTTTTGGTTTTATGGACCCCTTTGGCAGTCTGGTATAATCTAATAAGCTTTTTCAGAGTCATATTTTTAAATGTATAAAGTAAAATATACAGGATTAAAAAAACCAATTATATCAAAATATAATTATCAAAATATTTAAAATAAAGTTTACAGACCCAAGTTTAAGAACCTCTGCAACAGAGAGAAAATCAGTAACTACTGACTCTCATGCCTGCTTCTTATGCTTATAAAATCTTTATAAATGTTGAAGAATTACCCATACATATGTTTTGCAAATAAAAAGTTTTAATTAAAAAAATAAATGCTTATTAAATCCAAAAAAAAGAAAAAAAATTGACCCCTACAAAGCTTTCTGTTACAAAATTTCCCCCCCTAGTCCCCAATGCTCCCCTAGATGGCAGGAAATCCATTACATGTTAATTATGTTAAAATACTTGACAATCGAATATATACATATTTCCATACTTATCAAATAATAATAATCTTGATGAAAACATGTTAGAGAAACAAGCAGTCTTATGAAAATAATTTTCTGAGAGTTCACATATTTGTGTTCATGTAATTGATTGAAAAATACTAAAAATATGAGATCCCATTAAATTGATCATTTATTGATTATTAAAAAACAAAAAAAAAACATTCAGTAGAGTAAAATCCATTGATGCCCTTTTAGGTGTTTGTTTGTTTGTTTTTACTGATACTGCTTAAAAAGTTTGTTGTTTTTTTACTTCTTTATTTTGATTCAAGACTCTTCCAAAACTTATGCCCATAAATCCAATTGTATGGTAAAAAAGTTACCTATAATATGTGTATTAAGATCATGATTTTTTGACAGATGTAACAATGGTTACAACTTTTTCAGTAGTTTATGATTGACAAGATTTAAAAGATACAAATTTATTCATAAAAATTGCTTGTCACTGTCAGAAGATACCAAGTGGGAAGTTCCAAATGCAGGTATGATTCCCTCTAGATGATGAAGTCCTTAAGATATTTCCAGTGTATATAGGACATTTTGATGATTGCAATAAACCCTTGTACATTAAAGAAATGAAATTCACAAGAATGAAAAGGGCTTGGCCCAATAATCCTACCAAATGGATGAAAGATGCCTAATGTCCAGTGTGTAATGTGAAATGTATTTGCACAAATATCCTATTTAGGTATTATATGGATGGTCAATGAGCTATACCCATAATTGAAAAGAAAAAACAGATTAGGCTGAATTTCATTTATGACATTGTACGGTACTTCCAATGATTCTAAACTGTTCTCTGAAACCAAAAAATCTTAGCCGTTAAATACTAATTTCTGTCTGTTTTTGCTTCAAAATCTCCAAAGAATCAAATATGTTGGTGACATAAAAGGGAAAAGAGCTGTTCTTGAATAGTTTGCAATATTTAGAGTGATAACCAGTACAAAGAAAGAACCTTATATATGTATTTTTCTGACATGTCTATGATTAGAAAGGTGGGAAAGTCATATAGCCAGTAAGAAGGGATAACATTTGAACAGTCCTGGTACATGCCACAGTGGATAGAGCACTTGATATGGAGGTAGAAACATGAGTTCAAATCCAGTCCACACCTTTACAGACTGTATAATTTTAGGCAACTGACCAAACTTCTCTATGCCTCAATTCTCATCTGTAAAATGGGGATAATAACAGCACCTAACTTTTATTTGTTATCTTCCTCCATTAAAACTTAACTTCTTGGAGTCAAGGACTTTCCTTTTTGTTTGCATTTGTATTTCCAGTGTTTAGAATACTGCTTGGCGCATAGCAAATGCTTACTGAATGCTTATTGTCTGACTGGCTGACCTTCCTGGGTTATGAGGATAAAATGAGTTAATATTTGTACAGTATTTTGTGAAACTTAAAACTCTACACAAATACAATTTTTTACTATTATCCCAAAAACAATATTTAGAGAAGTAGAGGTAGTCCCCATATGAGGTTTAGGGAGTTCTTGGACAGGAAGCAAACAGAACTAAATCATTTTGATGGGGTCTGATTTGTGCATTGAAGAATGAGATTATGGATCCTTTGAAATAGATCAAGGAACTCAATTCATGGGAATTATAGAGTGTGTTGCAAGTTTTTTAATGACATTTAGATTTGAAATTAGGAAATTAGGGAGCTTTAGGGTGCATCAGTATGTATTTTTGAACGTATTTGTAAAAAAGGCAGGAGTTATGATATAGAGAAAGACTGATTTGAGGCACTGAATTCGAAAAAAAGGCTAATGTTGGCTGGGGATCGTAGTGGTTGTGAATAGGTTAACTGCTACCAGGATCTGGATTGGGTGATAAAATTTGTATAATTGAACCTCAAAGGAGAAGAGATTGCTGACCATTGGAGGTAGACAAAGTCTAGAAGTGACAATGGGGACCTAGGAGTATTCCAGTTTCCCTATAATAACCAATGAATTGAGGGGAGGAAATTAGGTAAAAAATATGGCTAAGAGTAAAATGTAATTGGAAGGAAGTCCTATTACAGTAAATGCCAGGAGATGAAAGGAATGAGAAAGGTAAAGGTTTAAGGTGAAATGAATTTTGTTAATTATGCAGTAGGCATTCCAAAGAGCATTGTGGAAGGGGCGGCCAGATTTGGAATGTAACCTTTGAGTAGAATGAGTTTGAAAAGGATGGGAGTGAGGGAGCAGGCAATTAGAGATAGAGATTCGAGGCTGCCCAAGTCACCAGGCGCACAGATTCACTGATATAGGTAGAGAATGAGGGGATGGAAATACACTAGTCATTGAAGAATAAGTCCAGGCAGAATATCAATAGTTGGAGTAAGGTCTCTTGAGGGAGACAATTAAGCTACTCAAATTCCAGCTTTATAGATGATGGAAGCACAGAGTAACTTACAAAGTCCCTTCCCTAGTAGTACACAGAACAAGGGTTGAAATTCAAAAAGACTAAACTGATTTGCTAGTTGGTAATAGAGCTATGACTGGAAGTTAGATTTCTTGATTCACAGTTATTATTTCCTTCAATATTTGAAGCATCTATGATTTGATTATCTTCACTGATGCAGGTAGGAGCCCTTCTAAAATATGGTAGTCTTCAGGAGTTGCTATCATTGAAAATTCCATCAGGATTGATTTGATGATCATCCTTTCTGAACTTAGGATGCCATTCAGACATCAGACATTGAGCTCTTCACCAGAAATATGTGCAAAGCATTTAATATATATTATCTGTCATTTACATGATACATTAAAGTTTGCAGTGAGTGCACTTTACAAATATCATCTCATTTGATTCTCTCAATAACCTGAGGGGATAGATGCTTTATTATCCCCATTTTGCAGATGAAGAAATGATCAAAAAGAAATTAAGGAAAGAAGGAAAAAAAAGCATTCATTAAGTATCTACTATGTTCCAGATACCAAACTAATCACTTTATAAATATTACCTCATTTGATCTTGACAACTCTGGGATGTAGGTGTTGTTATTATTCCTGTTTTATAAATGAAGAAACTGAGGTAGACATAAATTAAGCAACTTCAAGGTCACACAACTAGTAAGTGTCCAAGGGAATATTTGAGCTCAGGTTTCTTAATCCAGGTCTAGCACTTTATCCACTCCTCCCCCCAGTTGCCTCAGATTTCTAGGTTGTTAGGGTCTGTCAGGATTTGTATTCTCTTGGTATAGCCTTTAAGAACTATGATGAAGAATTCTTCTACTATATAATAAAATACATTAATAATTCATATTTGTATAGCACTCTGAATTTTCCAAAGCTTTCCTCACAATGAGCTTGTGAGTTAAAACGTTTCATGATTTTCTTGGCTTCAATATGTGATTTAACTAATATAGGTAATTCCTGACTAGGAAACCTTTTCCATCAATGCAGATTGATAAAACTTTTGCAATTATACAATCTTAAGAAATTTGCCTTCAGCATCAAGAGGTGAAATAACTTTCAGAGCAGCAGACAGATAGTGTATTTGTAAGGGTGGGACTTTATCCCAGGCTTCTGGACTCTATCCCCTATGCTCCAGTGCCTCTCAATTCCAGTATTATTATTTCCATTTTACAGGTGGAAAAACAGGATTTTAGAAGAAGTACAATTCATTCAAATTGGAAGATTGAGTCAGGATTTGAATTCAGTTCTTTGGACTCCAAGTATACTATTCTTTTTACTATACTGCATCACCACAGAAATATGCTAATTCCTCATTAACCCTTTGTGATGTCCATGTTATATATCTGTATAGTCTATGAATGGGCTTAGTTTTGCTAGCAATCTAAACTTATGCAGAACCATTAAAACTTTTCAGAGGAAAACTGAAAAGTCTGTTGATATTTCTAACTTGGACTCTCCTGATGAATGTGAGATTATAACATGAATATCATATACCCTCTTTATTCTGCTGTATACTCAAACCATATCCACAATTACTGCCCCATTCCTGCATTTTAAAATTGTCAGTGACATGTGGATTGTTAATAATATATGTTGTAAAGTATTTCTTTTAAACCCATCATCTATAAAAATATAACACAAAGTATTTGAGAGTTTCATTTTGCTGTTCACTTTCCTTAGTATGTATCTTATTTCTAAAGAGATTCTGTATAGGTACATAGTCCTTGGAGTGGGAAGAAAGCTAGCTCAAGGACTCTGGAATGGAAATATTTGAGTTTTCCAATGGTCTGATTTGAACTTATTGATTTAGGGGTAAGGGAATGGGTTTTCATTCATCTTCTGTCTGCATGAACATGAATCAATGCAAATTGTGTTGTGTGACTAACACTTCATTTCACTTCATTTAAATTCATCAAGAACATATTAAGTACCTACTATGTGTAAGGTATTGTGCTAGTTATTGAAGATACAGAAAAAAGAATTAGTATGGATTCTGCTCTCAAGATGCTTGCAGTTTAACCACATAGAAAGATGCCTAAATAGATAAGACTCTGAAACCAAAATAAGGGATCAAGGCAAAGAGTCTGGAAAAAGAAAGAAGATAGATCACTTTTCCCAGAGTGAAGGGAAGAGAGCGACTGACCAGATGTTGTGGTCATGAGCTTTCCCTAAAATTTCTTTAGACTATTATGCATGTCCTTGTGGTGTTTTCATTGATTCTTTAATATTTTGGAGGTCTTACTATTTTGTTGGCCCTTTAAACATTTTGGAGGTATCAGTGTAGCATTTGGGCTGACCATTTGTTGTCCTGTACTTTTGCTACATGACTTGTCTGCCTTTTATTTTTCTCATATCTTCATTGATTTTATTTCTTAATCTGTTTCTTGCATTTAGATCATTGTTGGAAATAGGCTACAATCAACATGTGTCCCCCAAATGTTTCTCCATTTTCCCTTGGGTCACCTGAAATTTTGGTTCTTTGGAGATTTTGGTATTTCAAGATCCACACCCATATAATACCACTTCCTTCTACCTTTAAACTCTATAGTTCTAGTGTCATGGTCCGTCTTTGTCTCTCAATGTGTAATACTCAACATATATCACCTTGTCTCATGTTTCAGCCAAGCAGGCCCACTACATGATCCTTAAACTCAAAATTCCAGTCAGAGAAGTAACCAGAGAGAGGGCAGCAAGAGATTGTCCCAAGAACTGATATCTAGGGGATACTACTTCCTCTCTGATGTGGTCCAAGGACCTTTGTCCCTGTGACATTTAGTTCCATGATGGTCTGTGCTTCAAAAGGGGTTGTAGGGGAAGGTAGCCAGGAGAATTTCAGGTCTGGGGGTTCTTTATGGGGAAGAAGGGGAGAGGACAGAATATTACTTAAACTACTGTTATACCTGTGCATGATACTGGGGGAAGGCAGCCAAGGTGTGCTGAGATACTCATAGTAAAAGTTGGAGGAAAGAGAAGGAAGAGATGGGAATGGTGTGTATTTTAGGGTCATAGGCTCTATAGGAATTAAAGGTTGGTTGCTGCGAGAAGTTAGAAGGTATTCTTCCATCCAGGTATCTTTCAAAGAAAAGGAGAGTTTGGTAACCAGTGGCAGACTAGGAGGCAGTAAGTCAGGGGCTTCTGCTGTACATTCTTCTTCAGGGAAGGGTCATCTTTATAAAGATGGACAAAAGACCATGATGAAGAGAATGAAAAATATAGATAGAAGCCTTGTGAGGAACAATGGGGAACTTCAGAGGAATGAATACCAGGTTTTTTAAGGCAACATTATTAATACTCCAAAGTATGAGGGCAATGATTTGGGTATAGCAGAAGACTGATCTACATTCTGAACTCTTTGAGAAAATAGGAGGCTTGAAAACATAAGTGCTTACTAAGTATCCTATCATGGGTAGGATTGATTAAATTTGCTCATACTCCATTTTCTTATCTGTAAAAGGAAGATAAAAATGACTAACTCATAATTTGCAGGGAGTATAAGATTATGTATTAAAAGTATTTGCATAACATTGAATCTATATAAATACTACCTCTACTACTAATAATTATAATGCTACCACTAATATACTAAAAAATTAGTGTTATTACTTCAGTGGGTTGATTTAGTATGATGAAATGAACTTCAAAGGAAGACTGCTGAATGATGGCGGGAGAGAGAGGAAAGGGCAGGAAGGAAGGGTATGCTTCTCACTCTTTCCGCCAGCTTACTGAATCAATTGACGTATCTTTTGCCTCTTTTTGTATCCTTAGCTCTTAGCACAGTGCCTGGCACATAGGAGGCACTTACTAGTTGTTTATTGATTGTTGAGAGAAAGGGTAAAGAGTATTGTAAGCTAAATCATAATTTGAGGAAGAGACAAGTTACAGGGAGTTCAAGAAAATGAATGTGTGACACAAGGAAATTTAATGCAAAAGAGAATTGTGTAGCACTCTATGTGTAGTTTTGGGGGCAAAATGCTGAGGAAGGCAGAGAAGGATAGGGATTTTGTAGATATTGGGAGGTGAATAGAGAAGGCATGAGAATTTGAGGAGTGAGAACAATGGGAGGGAAATTTTACTTAGGTAAATTTTTGCTTAGTAATTTTTGCTTTTGTATCCTGCTCTGAAGCACAGAGATTTAGGGGGAAAAGTTTCCTAGTCATAGGACAGTGAATTTAATCACCTTTCCACTCCTAATGAGTTTGCTCCAGATGTGAGAATTCCTCATTTGGGCTCTCATTCCCTCTCCTACTGTAATGCCAGAGAAACTGAGGCAAGACAGAGATTGGTTTTTAATCTTTAATGTGGAGAGTTTAGATTAGCTGGTCAAATGAGACTCATGTTCAAAATCATTCAGCCCCCCAGGAATGAGGCAGGGAATTTATATAGAGTTTTAGCTAATTGGGTTTAACAAAGGTAGATAAGGGGAAGCAAGGATCTTGGGAGGATGGACAAGCCGTAATTCCAGGAAAGATAATAACTTAATTCTGACAGAATAGGGGTCAAGATAAGAAGGTCGGGGACAGGAGACTTTGAGGTGAGGAGTAATACTCAAAAGGGGGGAGGGAATTATCCTAGCAAGGATTGAGATGAAGTACCTGGAGTTTATGACACAATGGTATGTAAAGTGGCCAGAGCTTCAAGGTTTTTTTCTGACTTAATTCTCCCAAGTTCTAATGGCAAGGAAGGGGGGGTGGCCATAATAATTTTATTCAGGGCATAACACTACTACCATGCCTTTCCCCAGACAATGGTAATACTTGAAATTCCTTCCTTTCTCACATCTACCTCTTACATTCCTTAGTATCATTCAAAGTTCATCTCAGGGACTACCTTCTTCCCAAAGACTTTCCTTCTCTTTTTAGGTATTTTTACCATTTTATTTTGTATTTTCTTTCTGAATGTTTATTATATTTCCCCAATATGACATAAAGATAGGGACTGTTCTGGTTTTCTCTTCTTTCTTCCTAAAATCACATGCACATAATAATGCCATGCACATAATAGGTGCTTAATAAATGCAGAGAAATTGAATCAATTGTGGGCCATGTCAGATAATTGAGTGAATGACCACTGGGGGGCAGCCAAGAACCAAGGAGAAGTGTGAGGAGAGCATCCTTATGGCTTTTTTCTCCTCATCACTAGTTGAGGGAAAGAGCCAAATTGGACCTTTAGGAGAGGTATGTTAAAAAAAAGTGGGGCAAAGCACAGTCAAGCTCAACGGAGATAGTGAAGGAGAGCTGCTCTGAGCCAAACTCATAATAATAGATTTGAGTTCAATTGAAGATAATTATAGCTCACATTCTTATGATGATTTATAGTTTTGTTAAGTGTTTTACTCACACCAACCTTTTGAATTGGTAACACAAGTGTAATGGGGCTTTTGCCCAAACTGGAATATTTGTGTGCTGCCATATATGAAACATGACCCTGCATTGGTGGAGATAAGGCTAAATGCCCCAATTAAACAAACAGTAGGAGAAATCACGACTCATGGAAACAAAATGACTCTCATGCAGGTCATACATTGTCTGAATGTAGTGATTATTGTTGTTCAGTCATTTTCAATGATGTCCAACTCTTTATGATCCCATTTGGGGTTAAAGATATTGGAGTAGTTTGCCATTTCTTTCTCCAGCTCATTTTACAGATGAGAACCTGAGGCAAACTGGGTTAAGTGATTGGCCCAGGATAAAACAGCCTAGTATCTGAAGCCAAATTTGAAGTCAGAGATAAATCTTTCTGATCCCTGGCTAACACCTATCCCCTGTGCCACTTAGCTGCCCTAGTGCTTGTCTATAATCTCTGCTGGACAGGTGAGGCTAGCATATTGTTTGAATTGCAGAATGATTAAAGCCACTTGTGGAAACTTAATCCACAGTAAGTCTGAGCTTCAGAAGAAATGGGGGTTTTGCTTGGAAGATGGTAGGCTAAGTAGGAAAGGGTAAAGCATCCCAGAGAAGAAACAGAGCAAGTGAAAGCTTTTGTGCTAATTAGAGAGGCTCAGACAAAAAAGATCATATAGTGAGTTGTTTACATGCCCTCAAATAACTTAAAATTTGAAGTGGGGGATGGGGAGAGAGGTATTTTTCTGTTACAGCATGAACCTTTTAACCTAAGAGAGTGAAGTAAAAAGTGTTTCCACTTCCTCTTTTCTCAATTCCTCTTCCTTCACAGGCATACTCTCTAATTTTTTCTTTTTCTTAAATTTTTAAAATTATTTTTTCAAATACAAATATAGTTTTCATCATTTCCCTTTGCAAAACCTTGTGTTCCATTTTTTCTCCCTCCTTCCTTTATCTCTTCTTTCCCCAAGAGAGCAAGCAATCCAATGTAGGTTAAACATGTATAATTCTTCTAAACATATTTTCATATTTATTATTCTGTGCAAAAAAAATCAGATTAAAAGTAAAAGAACATGAGGAAGAAAAAAAAGCCAAGTAAGCAAACAAAGCAACAACAACAAAAAAGATGAAAATACTATGCTTTGATCCATATTGTTTCCCTAGTTTTCTATCTGGATATGATTGGTATTTTCCATCCCAGTCTAATGGAATCGCTTTGAATCACTTCATTGTCGAAAAAAGCTAAGTCCGTTACAGTTGATCATCAATATTGTGACCTTGTTACTATGTATGATATTCTCTTGTTTCTGCTAACTTCACTCAGCATCAGTTCATCCAGGCCTTTCTGAAATCATCTTGCTCTTCATTTCTTTTTTTTTTTTAATAAAGCTTTTTATTTACAAAACATGAGTGACCTTTCAACATTGACCTTTGCAAAAAAACTTTTTTTTCCCCAAGCTTTTCCTTTCCTTCCCCCGACTCCCCACCCCTAGATGACAGGTAATCTAATACATGCTAGATAGGATAAATTATATGACAAATACAATACATGTATACATATCTATACAGTTATCTTACTGCACAAGAAACATCAGATCTAGAAAGAGAAGAAGAAAAAAACAACCTAAGAAGGAAAACAAAATGCATGGAAATATTCACAGAAAGCATTAAAATGCTGTGTTGTGGTTCACTCTCAGTTCCCACAGGCCTCTCTCTGGATGTATATGACTATCTTCATCGCAGCACAACTAGTTTGAATCACATCATTGTTGAAGAGAACCATGTCCATCAAAATTGATCATCGCATAGTCTTGTTGCTGTGTATAATGTTCTCCTGGTTCTGCTGATTTCACTCAGCATCAGTTCATGCAAGTCTCTCCAATCATCTCTGAAATCCTCCTGTTGATCATTTCTTACAGAACAATAATATTACATAACATTCATATACCATAATTTATTCAGCCATTCTCCAATTGATGGGCCTCTTTTCAATTTCCAGTTTCTTGCCACTACAAAAAGGGCTGCCACAAACATTTTTGCACATGTGGGTCCCTTTCCCTCCTTTAAAATCTCTTTGGGATATAGGCCCAGTAGAAACACTGCTGGGTCAAAGGGTATGCACTGTTTGATAACTCTTTGAGCATAGCTCCAAATTGCTCTCCAGAATGGTTGGATCCGTTCACAGTTCCACCAACAATGTATCAGTGTCCCAGTTTTCCCACATCCCCTCCAACAGTTATCATTATCATTTCCTGTCATTTTAGCCAATCTGACAGGTGTGTAGTGGTATCTCAGAGTTGTCTTAATTTGCATTTCTCTGATCAATAGTGACTTGGAGCACCTTTTCATGTGACCGGAAATAGTTTCAATTTCTTCGTCTGAAAATTGTCTGTTCATATCTTTTGACCATTTGTCAATTGGAGAATGGCTTGAATTCTTATATAGTTGAGTCAATTCTCTATATATTTTAGAAATGAGGCCTTTATCAGAACCTTTGGTTGTAAAAATATTTTCCCAGTTTACTGCTACCCTTCTAATCTTGTCTGCATTCATTTTGTTTGTACAAAAGCTTTTTAACTTGATATAGTCAAACTTATCTATTTTGTGATTAATGATGACCTCTAGTTCTTCTTTGGTCACAAATTCCTTCCCCCTCCACAGGTCTGAGAGGTAAACCATCCTACATCGTTCTAATTTGTTTATAATATCATTCTTTATGCTTCGATCATGAATCCATTTTGACCTTATCTTGGTATATGGTGTTAGGTGTGGGTCAATGCCTAATTTCTTCCAGACTAGTATCCAATTATCCCAGCAGTTTTTGTCAAATAGTGAGTTTTTATCCCAAAAACTGGGGTCTTTGGGTTTATCAAACACTAGATTACAATTGTCATTGAGTATTTTGTTCTGTGAACCTAACCTATTCCACTGATCCACTACTCTATTTCTTATCCAGTACCAAATGGTTTTGGTGACCACTGCTTTATAATAGAGTTTTAGATCTGGTGCAGCTAGGCCACCCTCATTTGCATTTTTTTCCATTAATTCCCTTGAAATTCTTGACCTTTTGTTTTTCCAGATGAATTTTCTTGTTATTTTTTCTAGGTCAGTTAAATAATCTCTTGGGAGTTTGATTGGTATAGCACTAAATAGATAGATCAGTTTAGGTAGTATTGCCATCTTTATTATATTCGCTCGACCTATCCAAGAGCACTTGATGTTTTTCCAATTGTTTAGATCTGACTTTATTTGTGTGGAGAGTGTTTTGTAGTTTTGCTCATATAGATCCTGACTTTCCCTTGGCAGATATATTCCCAAATATTTTATACTATCGATAGTTATTTTGAATGGAATTTCTCTTTGTATCTCTTGCTGTTGCATTTTGTTGGTGATGTATAAAAATGCTGATGATTTATGTGGATTTGTTTTGTATCCTGCCACTTTGCTAAAGTTGTGGATTAATTCTAATAGTTTTTTAGTTGATTCTCTAGGGTTCTCTAAGTAGACCATCATATCATCTGCAAAGAGTGATAATTTGGTTTCCTCATGACCTACTCTAATTCCTTTAATCTCTTTTTCTTGTCTTATTGCCAAGGCTAGCATTTCTAATACAATATTGAACAGTAATGGTGATAGTGGGCAACCTTGTTTCACCCCTGATCTTATTGGGAATGGTTCCAGTTTATCACCATTACATATGATGCTAGCTGATAGTTTTAAATAGATGCTACCGACTATTTTAAGGAAAAGTCCATTAATTCCTATACTCTCTAATGTTTTTAATAGGAATGGATGTTGGATTTTATCAAATGCTTTTTCTGCATCTATTGAGATTATCATATGGTTTTTGTTAGTTTGGTTATTAATATAGTCAATAATGTTAATAGTTTTCCTAATATTGAACCATCCCTGCATTCCTGGTATAAATCCTACTTGGTCATGGTATATTATTCTAGGAATGATTTTTTGTAATCTCTTTGCTAATATTTTATTTAAGATTTTTGCATCAATATTCACTAAGGAGATTGGTCTATAATTTTCTTTCTCTGTTTTTGTTTTACCTGGTTTAGGTATCAGTACCATGTCTGTATCATAAAAAGAGTTTGGTAGGAGTCCTTCATTCCCTATTTTTTCGAATAGTTTATATAATATTGGAGTTAACTGTTTTTTAAATGTTTGGTAGAATTCACATGTAAATCCATCTGGTCCTGGGGATTTCTTCTTAGGGAGTTGATTAATGACTTGTTCTATTTCTTTTTCTGAAATTGGACTATTTAAGTAATTTATTTCCTCTTCTGTTAATCTGGGCAATCTATATTTTTGTAGATATTCCTCCATTTCACTTGGGTTATCAAATTTATTGGCATACAGTTGGGCAAAGTAACTCCTGATTATTGCTCTAATTTCCTCTTCATTGGTAGAAAGTTCTACCTTTTCATTTTTGAGACTAACAATTTGATTTTCCTCTTTCCTTTTTCTAATTAAATTAACTAGAGGTTTATCTATTTTGTTGGTTTTTTCATAAAACCAACTTTTAGTTTTATTTATTAATTCAATAGTTTTTTTACTTTCAATTTTACTAATCTCTCCTTTTATTTTTAGGATTTCAAGTTTGGTATTTGATTGGGGGTTTTTAATTTGTTCTTTCTCTAGCTTTTTAAGTTGCAAGCCCAATTCATTGATTTTCTCTGTCTCTATTTTATGCAAATAAGCATCTAGAGATATAAAATTTCCCCTTATTACCGCTTTGGCTGTATCCCACAAATTTTGGTATGTTGTCTCATTATTGTCATTCTCTTGAATGAAATTAGTAATTGTGTCTGTAATTTGCTGTTTCACCCATTCATTCTTTAGGATAAAATTATTTAGTTTCCAATTGGTTTTGGTCTATTTTCTCCTGGCCTTATATTGCATGTGATTTTTATTCCGTCATGATCTGAAAAAATGCATTTATTATTTCTGCCTTCCTGCATTTGATTTTGAGGTTTTTGTGTCCTAACACATGGTCAATTTTTGTATAAGTTCCATGGACTGCTGAGAAAAAAGTAAACTCCTTTCTGTCTCCATTTAATTTCCTCCAAAGATCTATCATACCTAACTTTTCTAACATTTTGTTTACCTCCTTAACTTCTTTTTTATTTATTTTGTGGTTTGATTTATCAAGTTCTGAGAGAGGGAGGTTGAGATCCCCCACTATTATATTTTTGCTATCTATTTCTTCTTGCATCTGTCTGAACTTTTCCTCTAGGAATTTCCATGCTATACCACTTGGTGCATATATGTTTAGTATTGATATTGCTTCATTATCTATGGTGCCCTTTAGGAAGATATAATTTCCTTCTTTGTCTCTTTTAATTAAGTCTATCTTTGCTTTTACTTGGTCTGAGATCAGGATTGCTACCCCTGCTTTTTTTTTGTTCACCTGAAGCATAATAGATTCTGCTCCTTGCTCTTCATTTCTTATAGAACTATCATATTCTATGACATTCATATACCATAATTCCTTCAGCCATTCCCCAACTGGTGGATATCCAATCAATTTCCATTTCCTTGACGCTACAAGAAGGGCTGCTACACAGATCCAATGTTCTTTTCTTGGATCCCTTTCTCTCTTTTCTTGCTGTCTCCTCCCAGGGTAATGCCATTCACTTCCACTTCACTTTTAATTGTCACATCTGTGTATATGACTCCCCAAGATACATCTGTGGTCCTGATCTCTCTTCTGAGCTCCATTCTTATACTACCTCCAGGACCCAAGTATCTCACTTGTGCTTCACACTTAACATGTGTAAAGCTAAATTAATTGTCTCCCTCTGGTTCTGTGAACTAATGATTCTTTGTGAATGTTCCATTTCTGTGGGTGGTATTCCCATTGGCTCAGTGTTCTATAAGGAACGATTAAAGCTACATAATACTTTCCTCTTCCTCTTTTGCCTCATTCTATTAGTAAATAAGGCTTGTTCACTCTACCTTTCTTGACATGCTTACCTCTTCTTCATACTGTAGGTGGGCAGGTAGTATAGTGGGTAGAGCTTTGAGCTTGAAGTCAGGATGACCTGAGTTCTAATGTGTTCTCAGACATATGTTATCTTTGTGATCTTACCTCCCTCTGCCTCAGTTTCCTCATCTACTACATGATGATAATAAAATAGCACCTACCTCCCAACATTGTTGTGAGTGGAAAAATGAGTTAATATTTATACAGTGCCAACTATTAAACACTGTATGAACATTAGCTTTTATTATCATTCTTTTGAAAAATTTTTACTGACTTTATTCTTGTTGTCCTTGCCATAACTGAGTGATCATTACAAAAGTCCTGGCTGGACTATTAAGACAGTCTTCTAATCCCTTGCCTCTAGACATTCTATTCCTTCCTAAATTTGTCTTTCACACTGCTGCCAGTTCAGGATCACAGGGTAATGTATCTAGAGCAGGAAGAGACCCTCAGAGGCCATTCAGTGCACCCTACTTATTTATCAGAAGAAGGAATTGAGACCTAGGGAGGTTAAGTGTCTTACCTTTGCCCAAAGTCACTCTGGTAGTTATCATTATTAATTCCCTTCTCATGGACAGATCTGATTTTTGTGGGAGAAGGGAGTGTCAAATAATATACCTGACTTTCCTCTCAATTAGTCCAGCCTTCGGGAAGTTTCTTGGACAAGGTCAGCATTGGCTTTACTCCCATGAGAAAGGCAGCTCTAGCCAAGCCAGGAGTGGATTTTATATGTCCTTTTCCCTGAGGTCCTGACATCCTCTAATTCAAATGTTCTCACATGGATTTAGTAGAGATAGCTTAACAATTGAATCCCTTCTCATCTCCCTTACCCATGGTTCAGCAGCTGCGGATGTAAAGGGATAATGGGAAGAACCACAGCAGGCTGTGGTTGGTTTGAGCTGTTTTTTAACATCTCATCCAAGTTAATGGGGTTTTGATTCCAAATCGATATGACACACCAGGTAAATTCTCAATAGAAAGGAGAGGATTTTAGGGAGGGTTTATTAGAGAGGCACCATAATTCATTTCTCCTCCAGCAGAAAGGATTGACAATGCATGTATCCTAAGGTTGCCTAAGTCTGGGTTAATAAACCTAGACTGGCTATATTTTTTTCCTTCCTTATTTTCTTATAAATTCCATATCATCTGCTTACAGGGGGGATTGCTTTGCCTTAAAAATAATTGTGTGGCCTTGTTTCCAGCACTCTCAGCATCCTATTGGCCATCCTCTGAAAGTTTGCCTTTGTCAATGTCTCCCTCAAAATGTGACAGCCAGATTTGAATGCAATATTCTGACGTGATGTAACCGTGGGAGGGGTTATCTGCCTGGGACACTGCACTTTGCATGATTTTTTTGGGTTGCCATATCACAATGCTGATTCATATAGGGCTTGCAGTCTACTAAACCCTTATTTTTCTTCCCCAAAACTATTTTGTGACAATATTTCTTTATTTTATGCGTGTGTAGTGAATAGGATTCATATGGTGTTAAGAACATTGGCTCTGGAGTCAGAGGGAGCTGGATTCAAATCTTTCAAGTGACATGAGCTATGTAGGACTAGAAAGTCATTAAATTTAGTAATAATAATAATAGTAATAATAATAAATAAATTATATTTCTAACATTTCTATGGGAAAGGCACAGGGGGAATGGGAAGGCCAGCATGATGTAATGGGTAGAGCATTAATCTGAGGGTCAGGTAGATTAGGGTTCAAATCCTATCTCTGAGAGCTATTAACTATGTAATCAAGGATAAGTTATATCACTTTTCTGTGCCTCAGTTATATCTATAAAATGGGTATGGTCTTAGAAGCTCAAGTGGGAGAAAGAATTTAAGTGTTTTGGAAACTACTATATACATGCTAATTGTTATTGTTGCAAAGAGTCATGAATTTTTAATAATTCAATTTTGTTTAACAAGCATTTATTTTCTTTACCTTTCACCTTTTTCTTTCCTCTCATTGAGAAAGAAAAACAAAAAATAGGCCTTGCATGATTAAGGAAAAATAAATCCCTCCACTGACCATCTGTAAAAATGTATGTTTAATCCTGTATCTTGAGCTCATTATCTCTCTGTCTGGAGGTGGGTATATGGTTTCATCACTGTTCCGGAGAGTCACTATTTTATTAGTGTGGACATTCCACTCACCAATATGGATCTCAATCTTTGTATATTATCTTTGTATGCTTTTTTTTTTTTTTGAGGCAGTCCTTTTGAGTTTCTGTGACCATAAAAGTCAGTAAAATGTTGACTTATAGTCAACCTTCAAGTGACAAGGCTCTTTGGATTTCACAGAGTGGGTCCTTAAATGACAGACTTAGTCTACTGCTGGGCTCACAACCAGAGCTGTCACATCTGGATTGGGTCCTCCAGAGCTTATATTGTCCTACCCAGGGTCACCTCCTGTGCCACAATGGGGCTTTGATTGAGGCATAACTCTCATATTAAAAAAAATTTACTTTATCAAAAATTTTGACAAGTCAAGTGTGTTAAGTATAATTGCCAGTCCTCAAAGCTTGAAAAATCATAAAGACCAATTTTGAGCCATGGAGCAGGGTCCCATTTGAACAGGCTGTAAAGTGAATTTGAGCAAGGCAGAATATTGAAGTAAGCATCTTAATGTGTGGGTTTTAAAGAGAAGCAGGTAAAGTTCTCACTGATGATTTGTTAGAAATAGCTGGGATTCACATGCATTTTGATTTACAACAGGAGGCAAATTACAATTCTACATTATATCTGATGGGCTCTGCCTCATTAAATCATGAGATTAGTCCCCTAGTTTTGTCCCCATTCATGTGAACAGAGAAAATGTTACAGGCTGAGTTATTGGAGTTTATTTCCAGTGTTAGCTGACTTTCTATTTGAACAGCCTTTACATGCTGATCTTCTTGCTTTAAGGTCTCTAGTGAAGTAGCATGGGGTTGGTGGTGAAATGAGCAGAATTTGGAATCAAAAGACCTAGAATTGAACCCTATCTCTTCTGCTTACTAGTTGTGTGAACTTGGGAAAGTATTGGGAAAAATACTGCACTTGGCTTAGGAGACTTGGATTTGAATTCTACCTCTGAAACTAATCTCCTATGCAATGGTTAATTCTCTCAGTTTATTCATGTGTAAAATAGGAATAATGAGAGTCTCACAGTATTATTGTGAGGATAAGTGAGATTACTGTAAATTATGATGAGTCTTGCAAATGTTTAATGACCTGTGAGAGATGTAAGATGCATAAGAACACAGTGGCTACCCTCACATGCACATATTTGCAGAGGAGAGAGAAAGCATTCTCAAAAAATGTATGTATAGAACATTTTAAAGTTTAATCTTTATTATTAACCTTCCTTCCCCCATCACTTTCTTAAGTCTAAACAATCAACAAAAACTGGTTGTTTGTGGATATTGAAAGTGTAAATGCTTATACTGAAAATTTAACAATCAATTTTTTTGAGCTGATTCCGGAACATTTTTGCTTTTAATACAAAAAAGAACATTATCAGTGTAGGAAAAGGTAAAGAGAGAGTGCCTAAGGTGATTAAAAGTACTGAGAGACTATTGGAGTGGTCAAGGGAATATTTTATTAAAGATATGATTTTTGTCTGGAGGTCATTTCCAACTGTAGATAAAATGAGATAATGCAAACATTTAAGTGTGAGTATCATCATTATTATCATTGCAAGGTGTGGTTGGAATAATCCAGTCGAGAGCCTTATATAACACTGACTTTCCCTCCTCTTGATTTTCTTTGTCTCTTCATTATTAGTCTCCTTTGTTGAATCATGATCTACTTACTGTGGGATTCTCCCAAGGGATATTTCCATTTTCACTGACCTTTGATTCTATGAGTTCAAAACTGTTTTCTCTCATGATTTCTTGAAATGCTATATCCAGGCTCTATTTTTTCCCATGGCTTTTTCCTTTATATTTTTTTTGGGGCCATCTTCCCTCTTTTATCCTGCTTAGTTATATCATTAGCTCATATGTATTCAATTATTAACTATGTTAATGATTCCCAAATCTATATATGTAGCCTTAATCTCTCTTTAGAGAGATTTAGTTTTTCATCACTAAGTGATTTTTGGATGCCTCTGAGATCTTCTAGGCCTCTCAGCCTTAACATATTTTATCTTTTTCTACCTACTGTCCTCATATCCCAACTTTCCTATTACTGTCAAGGGCACTATCTATCCTCTAAGTCACAGAGACTCCCAACCTTGATGTTATCTTCAACTCCTTATTCAAATATCCTGAATCCATCTGATTAATTTTCAAGTTTTCATTTCTACCTCCATGCTATATCTTCATTATCTCTTCATTAACATAATTACCCTCCAGCTCAAGTTCCCATCATCTTTCAATTGGATTATTGTAATGTCCTTGTAACTGACTTCTCTTCATGCCAGTCCATCCTCCAATCAACTGCCAAAGTGATTTTCCTAAGGTTTAAGTTTGTCTGTGCTACCTACTAAACGACTCCCTTATTAACTCCAGGAATAAATAGGAACTCCTCTATTTGTCATTTAAAACCCTTTGTAAGTAAATAGGGAGGGGAAGAAAGAAGTAAAAAAGCAACCCTGCAACAAATATACAAATTCAAGCAAAATGTATTCCCACATTGTCCACGTCCAAAAATTTGTTCTACATTTAATATTTAGTCTATCACTTCTTTGATCAGAGTTTTAAAGCTTTTCAAAATAGTCTATTATTTTTAAAGAGATAGTTATAGGTTTTTTTCTGTTTCTTATGTCGCTTTGTATTAATTTGAAATCATATTCAAGTTATACTTGTTTCCAATTCTTTCTTATTTGTAAGAACTTAAAATTATTTCCCCAATTATGCAAGATAATAAATCTACCATTCCTTCTAGTTTTTTTCTGGCTATATCCTTCTCAGACTTCATTTACTCTCTCCTTTTAAGATCAAGTAAAATAAATTCCTACATTTTCCATGTCAAAAATAGAAAGAAAAAGCCTTAATTTGTACTCTGAGTTTATCACCTCTGTTAGGAGAAGTGTATCAGATAACATGAATTCTTAATGTACTCAGTCAACATAGCAATGTGATTTTTCCAGCCTTTTTCAATAATATATCAATAGGTTGATGATGAGAATATCCAAAGATGAGGATATTTAAGAAATCGGTGTCAGCTGGACAAGAGGTCAAGAGATTCAAGAGTAGGGGACAATATAGAATTGAATTTGATAAATATAGAATCAAGATTAGGGAGTTTGAGAGGTGAAGTAAAAGTGGGGTGTTGTTATTGTTCATTTGTTTCACTCTTCATACCCCCATTTGGAGTTTTCTTTGGCAAAGAATCTGGAGTTGCTATTTCCTTTGCCTGCTCATTTCAAGATCAGGACATTGATGCAAACAGTATTAAGTGACTTGTCCAGGGTCACACAGCTAATGAGTGTCTGAGCTCAGATTTGAACCCAGGAAGATCAATCTCCTTGATTTCAGGCCCAACACTCTATCCTAACTGCTCCAATATAGGGTAGAAGGAATGAGCATTAAATCAATATTCAATAAATATTTTTTAAGTGCTTACTGTATGCCAGGCACTGTGCCAAGCACTGAGGATACAAATACGAGAAAAGAAAAATAGTTTTTACCTCAAAAGATTTGTGGTCTAATAAAGGAAGACAAAATGCAAAAGGAAACTGAAAAATGGAGGGAGGAGAAGGCACCTGAGAAGTCAGTGAGGTAAGTCCCAAAGTAGTTTGGCTGAGTGAGAAAAGAGATGTCGGAGCCATGTTTTCTCCTTTAATGCAGGTTTCGATTTTATTCCCTTACCTTCCAATCAGAGATGTAGAGGGTAGTGATGAGACAGAGTATCAAGAACAATGAACTCTTATAAGATGATGAGATTATACCAAGTAATGAGTTTTCTGAAATGGAGTAGAGTAGTCAGAGAATTCAGAAGTATTGCACCAGGTGAGGAAGGAGCAGTCCCCTTGAGGTTGAAGAATGGATTTAGGAGGGCTGACACAGATTGAGAGTTGGAATGATAGGAGATTATGCAATATAGAAGAGGGTCAGAGTTTTAACTAGACAAATAGAACACAATATGAATGATGAGCTCATTAATGGTGTTTCTAACCCTATCTGTAGGCAAGGTGTAGTGATAGAGTAGACCAGGGGTTACTGAGAAATTGGCAGATTAGGAAGAAAACATGGATATTGAAGTCCCCCACTATAAGGTCATCATTGTTCAGTCATGTTCAATTCTTTGTGACCCCATTTGAGGTTTTCTTGACAAAGATACTGGAGTAGCTTGTCATTTTCTTCTCCAGTTTATTTTATAGATTAGACAACTGAAGCAAACAGGGTTAAATGACTTGTCCAAAGTCACACAGTTAGTAAGTGCCTGAAACCAGATTTGAACTGAGGAAGATGAATTTTCTGACACCAGACCAAGTGCTCTATCATGGTATAGGACCACTTAAGAAAAGAGTGATCTCTGTATACGGTAGTCATCATAATCTGTATTAGCTAGACAATTTTGATACTGTGTATCTCATGTTTCTGACACATGGTGGTAAAGGGAGAGTTAGGAAGTTGTAGTGAGAAGTAAGGAGTATCTTGACTCTCCTTCCATGGTGTCTTGGGACTATTAGTGCTAGAAAGGAAGACTAGAGATGTAGTATCATCAGTGGACAAGCAGGTCTCTATGAAAACCAGTAGACAGAATTTGTTCACTATGGCACAAGAATTCCCTGGGGCACAATAAAAGTGGGCCAGATTAGAATATGACTTGGGTGGAGTAGAATTGAGAATGGACAACATGAGTCTTTGTCTTGTGAAAGAGAGAGTGAATAGTGCTACAGCCAAGTCCCACAAGGAGTGAGATGCTACTGGAGTCAACTCCAGATTAGTGCTACTACTTTTTCTCTGGAGTGGTTAAAGAACAAACAGGGCAGAAGAAATGAACAGGTAAGTTCTCTGAGGGAAGGCACATTTTCCCCCTTTTTCTATTCATATCCTTATGACCCAACATAGTATCTTGCCCATGGCAGAGCGGAGAACATGATTAAGATGAATTATCTTTGAGGAGTTTTGTGTGTAACTCACCTTTCGGATCTGGTAGGTGAATGCAGCTACTTTGTTGTGCCTACTCTTCTGAAGGACTTGTTCTAGTAAGGTAGACTAGAGGCACATTTCTTTTACCTAAAGCAATGCAAATATGCTCTATTAAAGCACACTAATATACCCCTCACCTCCAAGGGAATCTTTATGAATAGTATATTTTTCATGTTAGACATACAGGGTAAAAAAGATGAATACAATGTGAATGTTATGCTTGTGAATGGATACCATCTTCATGAAGAGGCTCTGAAGGGAGACTCATATTAACAGTGAGAACTCTGCCTTTTGCTCTCCAAGACATTATTTTCAAATCTCAACTCTACCTGCTAGGTGTGCTTACTTTAATGAAATAGGAAGTTGCTTCAGATGGAGCATCTTACGCTTACATTCTGTTCTACTGATTAACTTACTGGAGGCATTTAAGCCTGATCACATTCCCTTGGGAACTGGCATGGACTTTAGGCAATTTCATCATTTTAATTTGCATCTTTGTAGGAAGACTCTGGGAGGCAATGACTTTTTAAATTTGAGATCCTTGAATGTCCATGCATTCAGATGATAACCGATCTTTCCATTTTCATTAAGCTTTCATGAGTCGAACTTATTAAAATATGAAAATAAAAGCGAAGAAATCTACCATATCAAATAAAATGCTCTGCTGCCTCCTCACTGTCCATATAGAGATGTTTTCTATCATGCCTCCATGGTTTTTAAATTAAATATCAAGCACCAGGCAGCTGCCTCAAGAGACTCAACCACTTGGTACAAAGTTGGGACTTGTTGAGCCCAAAATTATATTTGATTTTAGTGCTGATTATCCATAAGATGAGTGTGCTCTCTGAACAGCAAATATTAGATGTGAATGTTGAATGCGTCAGAGTAGTTTTCACAGGGATCTTGTAATTATTTTAATTCACCAACAGCTGTAATAGAAATAAGGAGGATCTTTGCCATTTTAAAATCTGGATGTTAGAACTATAAGGCACCATGAAGACTGATCACACAATCAAATAATAATCACATAATCCACACCCTCCTTTTACAGATGGGAAAGCTGGGACCCAGGTAAGAGAAGTTACTTACCTAAGGACATGTAATTGAATTAATAAATTAATGATGAAGTATTTATTACTTACCTACTATGTGCCAGACACTTTGCAGGGGGAGTTGTGTGTACTGTAGCAGGACTGATGATAAGATGCCTGGGTTGGATGTCTGAATGGGATGTAAAACATGTTTGGAGGCAGATAGAGATAATTAGATGGGATAGCTATTTGGTTACAGAGATGGTATTAGGACCTCAGGTCCCCGATTCCCACTTAGATGATTCCCTTTAGAAACAAGATGAATAAATCACTTCTAAAATCATATAAATTTTAGGGATGAAAGATTATCGACTTTAGGGATCATTTTTCTAGCCTATTACCACTACTACCATCAAGAACAGTGAAATTTAGTGAACAACTGCTCCTTGAATGAAAATTGCCCTTCAGAGACTATACTTTTGTTTGGGAAACAGGATATAGAAATTATGATATTTTTATAGTGAAAATAAATTTAGATTTTTACAGATGAAAAGGCTGGAGCTAAGAGATGCTAAGTGAATTGTCCATGGCTAATTAAATAATAATTGTGAGATCTCATAATTCTGTGATATTAGTAGGCAGGATAACAAATTAGAGACAGAATATGGTAATAAAGGGACCAATTCCAGGAACTTATGGAACTCTGAGGTTGGAAAGTAAAGGAAAAGTAGCTTATTTAGGGTAAACTTTTTAAAAAATACATTTAATGCTTATTAGGAGCAAACACTTAGCCATTCAGAAAACTGAAAGGCAGTATTTTTTAGTGAACAGAGTGATGAACTTGCAATCAGCCCAGGGTTTACATTCTATTACTGACATGTACTAATCATGAGGCCACAGGAAATCCATTTATGTTTTTTATTTGTTTTATTATTAAAGCTTTTTATTTGCAAAACATATGCACGGGTAATTTTTCAGTATTGACCCTTGCAAAGCCTCCTGTTACAAATTATTCTCTCCTTCCCCCCACCCCCTCCCCTAGATGGCAGGAAGTCTAATACATGTTAATTATGTTAAAATACTTGACAAATTGAATACGTGTATACATATTTATAGTTATCTTGCTGTAAAAGAAAAATTGTATCTACAAGAAAAAAAAACCTGAGAAGGAAAACATAATGCAAGCAAACACACAAGAGTGTGAAAATGCTATGTTGTGGTCCAGTGAAATCATCCTGAAATCATCATAGTTTATTCAGCCATTCTCCAATTGAGGGCATCCACTCAGTTTCCAGTTTCTAGCCACTACAAAAAGGGCTGCCACAAACATTCTTGCACATGTGGGTCCCTTTCCTTCCTTTAAGATCTCTTTGGGATATAAGCCCAATAGAAACACTGCTGGGTCAAAGAGTATGCACAGTTTGATAACTTTTTGAGCATAGTTCCAGATTGCTCTCCAGAATGGTTGGATTCATGCACAATTCCACCAACAATGTATCAGTGTCCCAATTTTCCCACATCCCCTCCAACATTCATCATTATCTTTTCCTGTCATCTTAGCCAATCTGACAGGTATGTAATGGTATCTCAGAGTTGTCTTAATTTGCATTTCTCTGATCAATAGTGATTTAGAGCACCTTTTCATATGATTAGAAATAGTTTTAATTTCATCATCTGAAAATTGTCTGTTCATATCTTTGACCATTTATCGATTGGAGAGTGGCTTGAATTCTTATAAATATGAGACGATTCTCTATATGTTTTTAGAAATGAGGCCTTTATCAGGACTCTAATTTGCTTATAATATCACTCTTTATGTCTAAATCATGAACCCACTGAGATCTTATCTTGAATGTGGTGTTAGGTGTGGGTCAAGCCCTAATTTCTTCCACACTAGTTTCCAATTTTCCCAGCAGTTTTTGTCAAATAGTGAGTTCTTGTTCAAAAAGCTGGGATCTTTGGGTTTGTCAAACACTAGATTGCTATAGTTATTGCCTAGTTTGCCCTGTGATCTTATCCTATTCCACTAAATGACTACTCTATTTTGTAGCTAGTACCAAATGGCTTTGATTGCTGCTTTATAGTATAGTTTTAGATCTGGTACAGCAAGGCCACCTTCATCAGCATTTTTTTTTTATTAATTCCCTTAAAATTCTTGACCTTTTGTTCTTCCAGATGAACTTTACTACCATTTTTTTCTAGATATGTAAAATGATTTCTTGGGAGTTTGATTGGTATGATACTAAATCAGTAAATTAGTTTGGGTAGTGTCATTTTTATTATATTCACTCGGCCTACCCATGAGCACTTGATGTTTTTCCAGCTGATTAGATCTGATTTTATTTGTGTGGAAAGTGTTTTGTAGTTTAGTTCATATAATTCCTGACTTTTCCTTGGCACATATATTCCCAAATATTTTATACTATCGACAGTTATTTTGAGTGGAATTTCTTTTTTGTATCTCTTGCTGCTGAACTTTGTTGGTAATATATGAAAATGCTGATGATTTATGTGGATTTATTTTGTATCCTACAACTTTGCTATAAGGAAAAGCCCATTTATTCCTATACTCTCTAGTGTTTTTAATAGGAATGGGTGTTGGATTTTACGAAATGCTTTTTCTACATCTATTGAGATAATCATATGATTTTTGTTAGTTTGGTTATTAATAAAATTGATTACGCTGATAGTTTTTCTAATATTGAACCAGCCTTGCATTTCTGGTATAAATCCTACTTGGTCATAGTGTATTATCCTAGGGATGACTTTCTGTAATCTCATTGCTAATATTTTATTTAAGATTTTTGCATCAATATTCATTATGGAAATTGGTCTATAGTTTTCTTTTTCTGTTTTCACCCTACCTGGTTTAGCTATTAGCACTATATTTGTATCATAAAAGGAATTTGGAAGTACACCTTCTTTCCCTATTTTTACAAATAGTCTATATAGTATAGGAAATAATTATTCTTTGAATGTTTGGTATAATTCACATGTAAATCCATCTGGCCCTGGAGATTTTTTCTTAGGGAGTTGATTAATAACTTGTTCTATTTCTTTTTTCTAAAATGGGGCTATTTAAATAATTTATTTCCTCTTCTGTTACCCTGGGCAATATATATTTTTGTAGATATTCCTCCATTTCATTTAGATTATCAAATTTATTGACATAAAGTTGGGCAACGTAACTCCCAATTATTGCTCTAATTTCCTCTTCATTGGAGGAAAGTTCTCCCTTTTCATTTTTGAGACTAACAATTTGATTTTCCTCTTTACTTTTCTAATTAAATTAACTAAAGGCTTATCTATTTTGTTATTGTTTTTTTCTTAAAACCAACTCTTAGTTTTATTTATTAATTCAATAGTTTTCTTATTTTCAATTTTATTAATCTCCCCTTTTATTTTCAGAATTTCCAATTTGGTATTTAATTGAGGGTTTTTAATTTGCTTTCTTTTCTAGCTTTTTAAAATTGTAAGCCCAATTCATTGATCTTCTCTTTCTCTATTTTATACAAATAAGCATCTAGAGCTATAAAATTATCCCTTATAACCATTTTGGCAATGTCCCACAAATTTTGGTATGTTATCTCATTATTGTCATTCTCCTGGATGAAATTATTGATTATGTCTATGATTTGCTCTTTTACCCATTCATTCTTTAGGATTAGATTATTTAATTTCCAATTAACTTTTGGTCTATTTTCTCCTGGCCTTATATTACATGTGATTTTTATTACATCATGATCTGAAAAAAATGCATTTACTATTTCTGCCTTTCTGCATTTGATTTTGAGGTTTTTATGCCCTAACATATGGTCAATTTTTATATAAATTCCATGAACCACTGAGAAAAAAGTAAACTCCCTTCTGTCTCCATTCAATTTTCTCCAAAGATCTATCATAACTAACTTTTCTAACATTTTGTTTACCTCCCTAACTTCTTTCTTATTTATTTTGTGGTTTGATTTATCTAATTCTGAGAGAGCAAGGCTGAGATCCCCCACTAGTATAGTTTTGCTGTCTATTTTTTCTTGCATCTCTCTTAACTTCTCCTCTAGAAATTTGGGTGCTATAGCATTTGCTGCATATATGTTTAGTATTGATATTGCTACATTATTTATAGTACCCTTTAATAAAATATAGTTTCCTTCCTTATCTCCTTTGATTAGATCTATCTTTGCTTTTACTTTATCTGATATCAGGATTGCTACCCCTGCTTTTTTTTTTTTTTTTTTGTTTATGTTAATCTAAAACATAATAGGTTCTGCTCCAGCCTTTTACCTTCACCCTGTATGTGTCACTATGCTTTAGATGTGTTTATTGTAGACAACATATTGTTGGATTCTGGTTTTTAATCCAGTCTGCTATCCATTTCCGCTTTATGGGAGAGTTCATCCCATTCATCCTATTCACATTCACAGTTAGACTAACTAATTCTGTATTTCCTGCCATCTTATTTACCCAAAGTTATGTTTTTCTTTCCTTTTTTCTTTCTCCCTTCCCCCTTCCTCAGTATTTTGCTTTTGATGACCACCTCCCTTAAACAGTTCTCCCCCCCTTTTGCGCCCCTCCCCCTTTTTTACATCTTTCCCCTAATTCTTCTATTTTCCCTACTATTAGTCTTTCCCTTTCTTTTTCTCCTTTCACTCCCACTTCCTTATAAGGAGTGATAAGTTTCTCTGTGAAACCAAATGTGTCTGATATTCTCTTTTAGAGCCCAATCTGATGAGAGTAAGATTCACACAATGTTCATCCCCCTCCCTTCTTTTCCTCAATTATATTAGGTTTTCTTTGCCTCTTCATGAAAATTTACCTTATTTACCTCCTTTTTTTTTTTTTTACCTTATTTTACCTTATTTTTCCTCTTTTTCCAGTATGATACCCCTTCCACCTCTAGTTTCTTTTTCATATTATCAAAATAAATCACATTATACCCTCATTCTTTGAGTATCCCTATAGTAGAAATATAGTTCTCAAGAATTCTTTCCTTTTTACTTTTTTATGCTTCTCTTGAGTTCTGTGTTTGAAGGGCAAATTTTTTGTTCAGCTCTGGTCTTTTCATTAGAAATAGGTGAAATTCACCTATATCATTAAATGACCATCTTCTTCCCTGGAAGATAATGCTCATTCTAGTTGGATAGCTTATTCTTGGCTGTAATCCAAGTTCCTTTGCCTTTTGCAATATCTCATTCCAGGCCCTTTGATTCTTTAATGTGTAAGCTGATAGATCCTGGGTGATTTTAATTATAGTTCCTCCATATTGAAATTATTTCTTTCTAGCTGTTTGCAATATCTTTTCCTTGGTGTGATAGTCCTGGAATGTAGCCACAATATTCCTTGGGGATTTAATTTTGGGGTCTCTTTCAGGAGGTAATCAGTGAATTCTTTCGATGGTAATTTTACTTTCTGATTCTAAAACTCAGGGCAGTTTTCTTTCATGATTTCCTGGAAGATAATATCTAGCTTTTTTTTTTCATCGTAGCTTTCAGGAAGTCCAGTAATCCTTAGATTGTCTCTCCTAGATCTATTTTCCAGGTCAGTTGTTTTTCCTAGGAGATATTTCATATTTTCTTCTATTTTTTCACGTTTTTTGTTTTTGTTTGACTGATTCTTGAAGTCTTATTGATTCATTCACTTCCATTTGTTCAATTCTAATTTTTAATGTATTATTTTTTTCAGTTAACTTTTTAAGCTCCTTTTGGATTGGCCAATTTGTTCATTTCATACTTTTTCCATTTTACCAATTTTGTTTTTCAGTGAATTGGTGTCTTTTTCATATCTCTTTCGTAGGGCATTATATCCTCCTTGCAATGATCTCATTTCATTTACCCATTTTTCTTCTTACTCTCTTTTGAGATTCTTTATGCAATCTTCCAGGAAAGCCTTGTGAAATAGGGACCAACTCATGTCTCCCTTTGTGGCTTCCTCTGGAGTTGCTTTACCTTTATGGACCTCAGGATCTGAGGTCTGCCATTCTCTCTCTCCATAAAAGCTGTCTATGGTGAGAGTTCTTTTTTGTTTTTTATTCATTTTTTAAAGCTTGAGGTCTTTTTAAAGCAGAGGAGCCACAGCTGCTTTAATTTGCCCTGGGGCAATTGTGCTAATTGACTCTGGGTGCTGGGCAATTGGGGTCAGTACCGGCATTCTCAGTGGTTTACAATCTACTTTTTACAAAAGGCAGAATCTGCCAAAGCACCTGCCTGCAACCAGGGCCAAGTGTTCCAAGAATCTCACAGGGACTTCCTAGGTGCTTAGAAACATTCTGAGTCTGGCCCAGCTTCCTGCCCTGTCTCCTGGAGCTGCCGTCTGGGCTTGGCAAACTCCCCTCTCCCAGACCTGCTCCAGAGCTCTTCCAAGGTAGCTTTTGATGGAAATGTGTTGTACTCCAAATATTTGGGAGAGCTTTCATGCCAGAACCAGTTTAGAGGCTTAATCTGCTGTTGGTTTGAGAAAAGGTCAGAGGAGGTCACAGAGAGTCGTGTCTGCCCTCCACCATCTTGGCTCCCAGGAAATTCATTTAACCCTCACCTTCTTCATCTGCAAAAAGGGAAAAAAATAATAATTTCACCACCTCCATTCTAGTTTGTTGTAAGGATGAAATAATATAATATGCTTAAAGTACTTTTGAAGACTTAAAGTACTATATAATAGCCAACTATTATTAAAAATTAGCCATCTAGAATAATGATCCAAGAGACATACTATTATATAGGAGATTAAGCAAGAGCAAGGGAATCTGGATGCAAAAGAGTTAAAAGTCCTTTTAAGACTAGTGCCAGCATGTGCAAACCTAGGAAATATATGAACATAATTATAAAATTATTTATATACAATTGTTCATGAGTTGGCTGAGCCAATATAAAAAATAATTCCATCTAAATAAATCTACCCAGTGCCATCTCAATTAAATTACAAAAAAAAAATTATGCTAGAATATAGAAAAAAATAACAAAAATCATTTGGAAGAACAAAAAATCAGGAATATCAAATAATTAATAAAATATGTAAAAGAGGGAGGTCTAACAGTGTCAGATTCTAAAGTATATTATAAGATGGTAATTATAAAAACTGACATTGACTAAGAAATAAAATGGTGGGTTGGAGGAATATAATAGATCTATAATACATAATAGCTAAAGATTATAATAACCTTGTGTTTGACAAATGTAAAGATTCAAGCTTTTGAGATAAGATTTCATTGTCTGATAAAAATTTTTGGGAAAACGATAAAACAATCTGGCAGAAATCTTATATCATTTACCAAAATAAGGTTAAAGTGTATACATGACCTAGACATAAAGGGAAATATCATAAATTAGAAGAGCATGAAACATATTTCCTTTCACATCTATGGATAAGAGAAGAATTTGTGAATAAAAAGAAATATGGATAGTTGTGATTATATTAAGTTAAAAAAGTTTTTTGGATGCCCGTTAGTTGGAGAATGGCTGAATAAGTTATGATATATGAATGATATGGAATATTATTGTTCTACAAGAAATGATCAGCAGCACAATTTCAGAGAGGCCTGGAGAGACTTACATGAACTGATACTAAGTAAAATGAGCAGAACCAGAAGATCATTGTACACGGCAACAAGATTATATGATGATCAATTCTGATGGATGTACCTCTTTTCAACAATGAGATGATTCAGATCAGTTCCAATAAACCTATGATGGAGGGAGCCATTTACACCCAGAGAGAGGATTGTGGGAACTGAGGGTGGATCACAATATAGCATTTTCACTCTTTGTTGTGGTTTGCTTGAATTTTATTTTCTTTCTCGTTTTTTTTTTTTTTTTTCTTTTTGGTCTGATTTTTCTTATGCAGCAAGATAATTGTATAAATATGTATGCCTATATTGGATTTGACATATATTTTTTACCATGTTTAACATATATTGGATTACATGCCCTCTAGGGGAGGGAGTGGGAGTAAAGAGGGGGAAATGGCAACATAAGGTTTTTCAAAGGTCAATGTTGAAAACTTATCTTTGCATATGTTTTGAAATTGAATAACTTTGAATTGAATAATAAAAAGAAAAAAATTAAAAAGTTTTTGTACAGATAAAATCAATGTCACCAAGATTAGAAGAAAAACAGAAAACTGGGGGAAAACCTAGAGACAGTTTCTTGGATAAAGCCCTTATATCTCAAAAAAGTAGAGAACTTTGTCAAATTAATGAGAATGTGAGTATTCCTCAACTGATAAATGGTCAACGAATATGCATAAGAAATTTTTGGAGAAAGAGATCAAAGCTTTACATGATCATATAAAAAATGTTTCAAATAATTATTGATTAGAGAAATGTAAATTAAGACAGCTTTGAGATGCCATCTCATACTTATTGGATTGGTTAAAATGATAGAAAGGTAAAATGACAAATATTGGAGGGAATGAGGGAAAATTGGGATACCAATCCAGTCATTTTGAAGAGCAATATGCAATTATGCCTAGAGTTATAAAATTATATTCCCTTTGACTTATTAATACCACTCTTAGGTCTGTTTCCCAAGGAGAACAGGGAAAAAGAAAAAGCACCTATATGTTCTAAAATGTTTATAATAACTCCCTTTTTGGTGACAAAAAACTCTGGAAATTAAGGGATTGCTCATCAATTGGAGAGTGGTTGAATAAATTGTGATATATGATTGTGATGAAATAATACTGGGATATAAGAAATGATAGGTTGATTTTAGGAAAACATGGAAAGATTTACATGAAATAATGAAGAGTGAAATGAGGAAAATCAAGAGAACACTGTATATAGTAATAACCATATTGTTCAAAAGTAAATGTGAGAGGCAGCTAGGTGGTGCAGTGGATAGAGCACCAGCCCTGAAATAAGGAAGACCTTGAGTTCAAATCTGGTCTCAGACACTTAACATTCCCTAGCTGTGTGACCCTGGGCAAGCCATTTAACCTCAACTGCAAAAACCAAAAAAAAAAAAAAAAAAAAAGTAAATGTAAAAGACCAAGTTATTTTGAATTATAGGACTATTTAAATTAACCACAAAGGACCTATGGAAGGATTCTATCCACTTCCAAAGAAAGACCTGACATATGGAACTATGAATTACCTAGTTTCACACATATATCTTTGCCAAATGCTAGACTTTTTAGTGTGGGGTTGCGAAGAAGGGAAGGAAATAGCCTGAAACTCAAATATTATAATAAAAAAGCATAATGTCATAATGGTTGTGGTTTGTGCTACTGGAGGGATTTTCCCAAATTAATGAAGTTATAAATCAGTTGGGATATTTGAATGTTTCCTAGATCAGAACTAATTAAGATAGCTCATAATTATAAAGTACAATAGAATACCCTCACTGTCTATACATAGGAACATAAATTTAGGACTGGGAAGGACCATAAAGGCTCTTAAGTCCAATTCTTTTATCTTATAGATGAGTAAGTTGAGGCACAGAGTCATTAAATGTAATGCTGTTATTAAATGACTAAGGCAAAATTTGAACTCAGGTGTTCCTGGCTCCATGTTTAGCCCCTATTGTCTACAATATAGTTGTATTCGAACATAATGCTATGTTGGTATCAAAAGGAAAAAAAAAGACACTTTGGGGAAAAAAAAGACACTTTGGGAAGGGAAAATGGATGGAATAATGGAAAGAAAGAAGATAGTGTTGTTCAATTACTTTTTTTAATGTGGAAAAGATAGCCTTATTTCCCTTCTCCCTCAAAACAAAGTTAATAGGAAAGTGAGAGACAAGATAAGCAAAGAAAGGGTAAGAAGTAATTGGGTTCCTTTTAATCATGACCCAGCTGAATTATATGCTAGATACTGAAAGAACATTCAAATTTTATTTCTGAATCTCTATTTGTGATCTTTGAGAAACTCTTGGAAAATGGGGAAGATGTCACAGGACTGAATATGAACAAATGTTCTTATTGAGGGGATACTATAATATCTACTGTAATCTAGTTAGATTGACTTTGATTTCTGGATATATTCTGGAACCAGTGTAATTTGAAAGCATTTAGAAAGGAAAATCATAATTTTCTTTTTTCTTTAACAAGTATTTGAAGGACTGTCAATTGGAAGGAGAATTAGCCTTGTTCTCTTTGGCTTTAGAAGACAGCCTTGGCAGAAGTAGATAGAAATTGCAAAGAGAGAACTTTAACTTTACATTAAGGAGAAACTTAGAGGTCTTCCAAAGTAGAATGAGCTGCTTTAGCAAGTAGGAGGTTCTTGCTTGCTGGAGGTCTTCAAGCTGTGACTGGATAACGATTTGTTCTAAGAGAAGAATCCAGATTGGATTAAATGCTCTCTGAGATACCTTCCAACTTTTGAGATTTCATAGTCTTGTGATGTTACTCTATATGGCATAACTTTATTCTTAGATACCCTGCCTACTGTTAGCAAATTGAAGATTTTGCCTTCTATTTCCTTGTATAAATAGAATGTATATCTGAAAAAATCAGTACACATGAACAGTAAGTTGAATACAAAGTTGTATAAGAGGAGGAGAGATGGATTATTTTGAAAAAATTGTAAACTTCTTTACTGATCCTAAGTTTTCTGTGAAAGCAAAGGTCCATTTTTTTGAAGCTAATATTCCACCAATATAACAAGATCTGTAATACAATTGACTCCAAATAAGTACCTTACCAAGGACAATGGAAAGGTGCATAGTGGGTGTGAGCAGGCTGCTTAATATAATCAAGGAATACTGAAGAAGGACAGGAGGAAGAGAAGACAATCACAGGTCAAGAAGGAGAATGACAGGTAGAAGATGAGAGTATTCAACTTGTATCCTTGCAATGTCATAAGAGATTGAGGAAAGCTTCCAGAATATTGGATAATACCACATCCCCACTGCCACCTCCAGTGGTATGGACTTTTGCTTTGGACTTTTACTATCATCATTTGGGATGGGCAGGCATAAATAAAATGTGATTTGCCTTGGAAGGAAGGAAAAGAGGAAGAGAACAAACATTTATCAAGCACTTAATATGGGCCCCACATTGGGCTAGATACTTTCTAAATATTATCTCATACATGATATTCCATCTCTTGTCTCTATACCTTTTCCTTGGCTTTTCCCTATGTTTATAATGCTTATTTACACAGCATCAGTTTCTCTCTTTTTGTCTTTTCCTCCTTTCCTCCCTCCCTTCCTTATTTGCTTCCTCTCTCCCTCCCTTCTTCCCTCTCTCCCTCCCTCCTTCCCTCTCTCCCTCCCTTTCTTCCCTCCCTCTTTTTCTTCCCTCCCTTCTTTCCCTCCTTCCTTCTCTTCCCTCCCCCCTCCTTCCCTCCATTCCTTCCCTCCCTCCCTCTTCCTTCCTTCACTTTCCTCCCTCCCTTCCTTCCTTTCCTTTCCTTCCTTTCCTTCCTTCCTTCCTTCCTTCCTTCCCTCCTTCCTTCCTTCCTTCCTTCCTTCCTTCCTTCCTTCCTTCCTTCCTTCCTTCCTTCCTTCCTTCCTTTCTTCCTTCCTTCCTTCCTTCCTTCCTTCCTTCCTTCCTTCCTTCCTTCCTTCCTTCCTTCCTTCCTTCCTTCCTTCCCCCTTTCTTTCTTTTCTTTTGGTGGGGGGGAGGGACACCATTTATATGACTAGAGTTATTTTTCCATATT
>JAJPUD010001063.1:400352-433393 GCA_023553655.1 Myrmecobius fasciatus
GGGGGGGAGGGACACCATTTATATGACTAGAGTTATTTTTCCATATTGTTTTTCTGATTCTGCTTACTTTGCTATGCATTGATTCATATGTCTTATAGCTTTTAATATTTTTTGGAATTTCTGAAATGATGTTATCACACATCCATTGGAATATTTGGGTATTCCTTAGTTCAATGAAAATTTTGATAGTTTATTTATCAGCCAATGAGTAAATCAACAAATGTGTATGAAACACCTACTATGTGCTAGGCTTTGTCTTTTATACACACAACATAAATAGAAGGCAAATAAATATAAATATATATATATAAGGTGATAGTGTTGAAGGAACAGAGGGGGACCACTAGCAGCTGGGGGAATTTCCTTCATTTTTTCAAGGAGAAAATGGAGTTTAAACTACATCCTAAAGAAAGATAAGACTCTATAAGACCATGATGAGGTAGTAGTAAATTCTAGGAATGTACAAAGAAAGGCACAAAGAGATGGGAGATATGAGTGCAGCATATGAAAACAGAAAAGGCCAGCTTGGTTGGATCAGAGAGTTCAAGAGTAGAAGTTATGTCTAAAGAGGCTGCAAAGACTGATTGGATCCAAATTGTATCAGGTTTAAAAAAACAAAACACATTAGCACCTATAAAACTGCTTTCACTATACACACCAACCCTATGAAGAAGTATTATCTCCATTTTACAGATGAGTAAGATGTGGTACAGAAAAAGGCTAACCGACAAGATCATTTAACTACAAAATAGTAAAGATGAATTTCCAACCTAGGACTTCTGATTGCAATTCTGGTACTTTTCCCACTGCTCTGAAATGGTTTATTTCTCACAGTGATTGTCTTACACTTCACTTGGAATAAATCCTCTTCTTTAGATTTATTGTTTTTAGGGCCTTTCTAAAAACTTCTTTCATCTAATCTGATTTCTGATAATGAAAAGCCGCACATAAAGTAGAAAGTCTATAGCAAGAAATCATCAACTGTGATTATAGAAACCACTCTCCCAGTGGGAGAATTATGCAGCTATTACCAAGGAATGGCATAATATAATTGCTTGAAATATGTGGAGAAATCAATATTGTTTCATAGTTTTGATACACACATACATACACATGCCCGCTGTGTAGAGACCGTAGGTCAAGAAGAGACAAAAGCACTTGGTTGTGAAACTAGAATAAAGGTAAAATAAGGGAAACCAAGTTAGCACTTGTTTTTGTTCCTTGTAACTAACTTCCCTGTTTAGTCAATCAATCAATTAATTGTGAAACGCTGCTTTAAGTGTACAATATGCACCAGGCTTGGAGTTACAGAGACAAAGAGATGATGGCTCTTGCTCTTGAGAAAACTACATTCTATGTGGACATGCTTAGATTCAGTTGAAGGCACTGCCATATTTCTGATAATTTTTGGTGATCTAAGAGTCACCTTTGATATCTCACTCTTTTTGACCTCATGGCTACAGTTAACTGCCAGGCTTGTTGATTCTCCTTTTACAGCATCTCTTTGTCCCTTTCTTTCCACTCCTCTCATTCAGATCCTCATTCCTTCTAACATAACTGTTCTAACAGTTTCCTGGCTGAACTGTCTGACTCAAGTATATTCTCCTCTTCAATCTTTCCTTCACAAAGTGACCAAAGCGATATTCCTAAAGTACCAGTCTGACTCTGTTACCCCCTTCTTTAAAAACTTCCAATAACTCCCTATCGTCTGTAGTTTAGGATTTAAAGTCTTCAAAATCTTGTCCTTGATTTCTTTACAGACTTATTATATATTACTCTTATTCACAAACTTTATGTTCTTTTCAAACTAGTCTAGCTACTGTTTCTATATAAGACATTTTATCTCCTATCTCTGTTTTTTTGCCCAAGTTCATCTCCATGCCTAGCATTCTTGATGACATTATAATTATAAAACATTCAGTTTCTTTCCCACTGAATTGTAAGCTTTTTGAAATTGGGTACTGTCTTTTGCTTCTTTCATATCAAGAGAAATCTTGATACTAAAACTGGCTACATAATACATAGGATTGTTGTGAGGACTGTATAGCAGAAAGAGTAGTGAAGTCAAGAGTCAGAATTACTGAGTTTGAGTTCTATCTGTCACAAACTAGCTATATGCACTTGGATAAGTCATTTCCCCCTTTCTTAGTTTCCTCAGAGCTTTGGTTTCCTCAATTATGAAATGAATGTATTGATCTAGGAATTTGCTAATGTCCCTTTATGCCTTCATGTAGAGCATGAATGTGCTATTCACAGTCCCTGGCACATAGTAGACCCTGCGTAAATGTTTATTAATTTATTGACATGAGACTATATAATACCACTGGGCTGCTGTTACTGTTGCCACCTACTATTACTACTTCTGCTGCTACTGCTACTGTTGCTACTACCACTACTACTATTGCTGCTGTTGCTACAGTTACTACTACTGCTGCTGCTGCTGCTGCTGCTGCTGCTACCACTACTACTACACCTCCTACTCCTCTTCCTCTTCCTCTTCCTCCTCCTCTTCTTATTACTACTACTAGTATTGCTGCTGTTGCTGCAGTTACTACTATTGCTGCGGCGGCTGCTGCTGCTATTACTACTATTTCTCCTCTTCCTCCTATTACTACTACTACACCTCCTCTTCCTCTTCCTCTTCCTCTTCCTCTTCCTCTTCCTCCTCCTCTTCCTATTACTACTACTACTAATGCTGCTGTTGCTGCAGTTACTACTGCTGCTGCTGTTTCTATTACTACTATTTCTTCTCCTCTTCCTATTACTACTACTACTACACCTTCTCCTTCTCTTCTTCCTCTTCCTCCTCCTCTTCCTATTACTACTACTATTACTACTGCTGCTGCTGCTGCTACTACTACTACTATTCCTCCTCTTCCTCCTCCTCCTCCTCCTCCTCTTACTACTACTGCTACTATTATTATTCCTTCTCCTCCTCCTATTAATACTATTCCTGCCACTGCTAGTACTATTCCTCCTCTTTCTATTATTACTCCTCCTCCTCCTCCTTTTCTTCCTCCTCCTTGTCCTCCTATTGCACCTACACCAACTATAATAATAATTGTGCCCATTTTTGACAAAAGAAATCTTTGGCTAGGTAGGGAAGAGTTCTTGTGATATCAGTGTTCAAGCTTCATTACTATTGCCTGTTTACCAGCATATTCTGAGTCCTTGTCAAACACCAACAGACCTTTTCTCATAAAATCAGAGGATGGGAAAATTAGCTGTTTGCTAATTATTATTATTTTTTTCTGCAGGAACTAATTATAGCTAGAATGAATGTGTCCAAAAAAACAAGGAACTCGGGTTTTTTTTGTTTTTTTTTTGGCATAGGAAACAGACTTTCCCCCTCAGTCTGTCTCCTCTATACCCCGTACTTATCAGTGCATACATCCCCACACACAATTTTCTAATCAGTGATGACTGTCCTTATCATTATTGTAAATTAGGTACACTTTGGCAGTCATTTTTGTTTGCTAACTTGACTAATGGAAGCAAATTGGGAAGGCTGTTTAGACTCAAACCCTTTAGGAGGAGTATGAAATGGCATTGTTCAAAACATCAATGTCATGGCAGAGTGCTGTAATTTACTGTGTTCCGCTTGACCTGTTTTCTTTGCAATGGGCTAAATTAACATGCCACTTTGGTACATTAGTGACACTGCTCTAATTACATTAACCATTTTATTAGTAATTACACCTGACTAATGAAAGATGTACAATAAGCCACATAAGTGGCTTATTAATAATGTCATTTATGAACGTCGAAATGGACAAGTAGAGTCAAATTGGAAGTCAGGTTAGTGCAGAAATATCTTAGTATTCCAGAGTGTATCCATATACTCTCACTGACATTTAGTAGGGTCCCTGAAATAAGAAGACAAACTATTCCATATTTTAATTTTAAAATATAATTGTTTAAAGGACTAATTTTTCTTGGTAACGTTTGGAAGATGTCCTCTTCATTAGAAATGAGAGTGGATGTTTATGATACACAGAATCCAAGAAGTTAAAGAGACTTGAAATCATCTAGCTCAAATCCTACCTGAAGTGTTTGTTCTCTCTGCAACATTCCTGACTAATTGTCTCTAGCCATTACTTGAATAGATTCAATCATGAGGAACTCACTACTTTATAAAGCAGTCTGCCCTAATGCTGAATATTTATAATTGTTTTTAAAAATGTGAACTTAATGAACATAAACAAGCACAAACATTTCATTATACAGTACCTATGAAAATATGATTATTCGGTACAGTTTGACCTTTTAAGTATTTTTTCTTCACAACAAAAGTAGCAAAACTTTCTTAACTTCCTTCTGCCATCTTCTTATATTTTGTAAAATAATTCATTGATGATCTTTTCTTCTTTTTTGTTTGGTTTTTTAATTAACTTAAATTTTTGAATGAACAGAAATCATTTTCTTCTCTCACCCCCAAAGTAAAACAAATTCCTTTTAATGAATATTCATAGTTGGTGTAGTTTTTTAAAAAATAAATATACATACATATACATATATATACACACACACATATATATGTGTATTTATAGGGCATACACACATATGTTGCTGTTAAGTCATTTTGGTTGTTTCCAGTTCTTCTTGACCTCATTTGGCAAAGATGCTGGAGTGGTTTTGCCATTTCCTTTTCCAGTTCATTTTACAGATGAGGAAACTAAAGCAAATAAGGATCACACAGCTAGGAAGTATCTGAGGCTGGATTTGAACAGAAGAAAATGGGTTTAGGCCTGATACTATCCATGAACACCAGTTAGCTGACATATAAATCTATCTCTCTATTGATTGATGGATCAATCGATTGGTCTATTTGTCTGCCTATCTATCTGTCAATAATTTGAGACTCTGTCAGGAGATAAATAGCATGCTTTCTTGTCAGTCCTATGGAATCATGGATGCTCACTGTATTGATTTAAAAACTATAAATGTTAGAATGGTCTTCCTTATACTAAGCTAAAAACCTCTGTACTTTCTACTTATTAGTCTCAGTCCTGTGCTCCAGAACTATAAGCTTATTATATCTCTTCCAAATTATAATTCTTTAAATATTTGGAAACAATAATCATATTTCTCTATAAACCTCTTCTTTTTCAGCAGTATATCCCCATTTCCTTTGACTAATTGTTATCAAGTAGAGTTAAAATAACACAGTTTCTGGCCTTTCATTTTTATGCCCACCTTTGGTGGGTGTGATCCAGCTTGTTAAAGTTTTTGTTGAAGTGGAGAATGCATAAATAAATGGAATACTCCCTCTTTCATCTGACCAGGGCAGAGTACAATGTGACATCTACATCCTAGTTCCATACTCTGTACTTCTATGAATTCATCAAATTAAATTTCCTGGCTTTCATGTCATATTAATGACTAATATTGATTTAAAAATCTACCAACCCCCTCTGATATTTTTCACATACAAAGTAGAATTGATTATCTCTCTTTTGCAAATGTGAAAACTGAGGTTTCAAATGAGCTTGAGCAACTTCTCTAAGTTGCTACAATTCTATTTAATTTTGGAGAGGAAATGAAAGAAGGAAGAGGTTAGTCTTGTGATTTAATCAGTGTTGGGCAGGCCTGGTATAGAAACTCCTTGCATTGATTCAGAGTGGCAATTTATCTGTAATTTATAGTCTCAGTAGGCTATTTGAAGAAATGAATGATTAAATAATTGTTCATGGTCACAGGGGCAGTATGTATCAGAAGTAGGCCTTGAATCTAGGCCTTCCTGGCTCCAAGGACAGTCCTCTATCTATTGAACCAGTGCTTGTCATAGTTCTTTTTCTTTTTATAAAGCTTATTATTTTCAAAACACATGCGTAGTTTTCAACATTCACCCTTGCAAAACCTTGTGTTCCAATTTTTTCTTCCTTCCTTCCCCCCCATCTCCCCTAGACAGCAAATAATCCAATATAAGTTAAACATGGGCAATTCATATATTTCCACAATTATCATGCTGCACAAGAAAAATCAGATCAAAAAGGAAAAAATGAGAAAGAAAACAAAATGCAAGCAAACAACAACAAAAAGAGTGAAAATACAATGTTGTGATTCACACTCAGTCCACACACTTCTCTCTCTAGATGTAGACGGCTCTCTCCATCACAACTCCATTGGAACTGGCTTGAATCATCCTGCTGTTGAAAAGAACTACACCCATCTTCTTCATTTAAAAATTTCTTCATCTGTTCATATCCTTTGCCTGTCATAGCTTTTGTATATAAACTACTGCTTTGTGGTCCTTTCGGACTGCCATATCCTACCCTTCCTCTCCATGACAAAGTGTAATTTTTGATCCAGGTTTTTGGTATGAGGAATGATCCTTAAATGCCTATTTTTTGATGAGAACAAGGCAGAAAATATTTCAATTTGATGAAGTAGAACTACAGAATTGGTAGTCATAGACATCTAAAAGGGTAGTTAGACCAATGTGTCAAACATTGAACAGGGTCTGAACAGTGGGAACCATTACTGTTTGCTCTTTGCGTAGAATGGATTGAACACATACTGTGCCAGATGAATCAGATTCACTTTAGAAAAATGAGTAGCAGATATGTTAAAAGTTATGTAGTCCTCAACTTTATGTCCAATTAAATGGATAGAGATCTGGGTGCTATCTTCTTTGACCCATTTTTCAAATAAATAGGTGGTGAAGAGTTTATAACTAGAGACACAAGTAAGAAAGATGCTGATAAATGGAAAAAACAAGTTATTGATTACATGAGAAATATTGCTACCTGTGAAATGCTCTCCTTACTTCCCACACACTTTTTACATTGAGGTTCATTGTTTGGTCTAGAGCAGGCATGGGGAATTTTTTTTTTTCTGCACAGGCCCATTTGTAGGCCATACAAAATTATTAGCTTACAAGCAGTGGCATTTGTTGTACCTAGATTTTAACTCACCATTGCCTCCAGTTGTCTTAGCAAATAGTTTTGTGGGTCTTACAGGCTGGATGTTCCCCATGTAGAGGAAAGAAGATAGTTTCCGTTCTTTGGAGGATTCAAGAACTATCATATCATTATTTCAAAACCATCATAGGGAAAGAACACTGAGTTCAAAGTCAGAGGACCTGGATTCAAATTATCCCATTGAAACCTCAATTTCACCATCTTTACAAAGGTTTAATCAGTTTTATCTTGTTACCTACATTACAACTTGAAGTTTTGTGAATAATGTACTTTGAAGTTGTAAAATGCTATAGAAATTGAGTGATAAAAACCTGTTATCATTTCCTATTGGACAATAGGAAATTCCACAATATTCCACAATAATAATAGATAATAAGAAATAACATTAAAGCGTCAAATTAAGGTTTACTAAGTTCTTTGCACATATTTGATCTGGCTCTCACCTATCTTTTCAGTCTTCACTCATTATTTTCATTCATGGATGCTTCATTCCAGTCAGATTGGATTACTGACTGACTTTATATACAACATTCTTGTCTTGATCTGGGGTCTTTTTGCATGTGGTCCTTCATGTCCTCCCTCCTCTGTACCTTGAGAGTCATACCAGAGCTCAGGGGCCATCTCTTCTATGAGAACTTTTCTTTCTTTCTTTTTTTTTTTAATAAAGCTTTTTATTTACAAAACATATGAGTGATTTTTCTACATTGACCTTTGCAAAAACTTTTTTTTCCCAAGCTTTTCCCCTCCTTCCCCCCACCCCCACCCCTAGATGACAGGTAATCTAATATATGCTAAATAGGATAAATTATATGACAAATACAATATATGTATACATATCTATATAGTTATCTTACTGCATAAGAAACATCAGATCTAGAAAGAGAAGAAGAAAAAACAACCTAAGAAGGAAAACAAAATGCATGGAGATATTCACAGAAAGCGTTAAAATGCTGTGTTGTGGTCCGCACTCAGTTCCCACAGGCCTCTCTCTAGATGTATATGACTGTCTTCATCACTGAACAATAGGAACTGGTTTGAGTCACATCATTGTTGAAGAGAACCATGTCCATCAGAATTGATCATCACATAGTCTTGTTGCTGTGTATAATGTTCTCCTGGTTCTGCTGATTTCACTCAGCATCAGTTCATGCAAGTCTCTCCAGGCCTCTCTGAAATCCTCCTGTTGGTAGTTTCTTACAGAACAATAATATTCCATAACATTCATATACCATAATTTATTCAGCCATTCTCTAATTGATGGGCATCCTTTCAATTTCCAGTTTCTTGCCACTACAAAAAGGGCTGCCACAAACATTTTTGCACATGCGCGTCCCTTTCCCTCCTTTAAAATCTCTTTGGGATATAGGCCCAGCAGAAACACTGCTGGGTCAAATGGTATGCATAGTTTGATAACTTTTTGAGCATAGTTCCAAATTGCTCTCCAGAATGGTTGGATCCGTTCACAGTTCCACCAACAATGTATCAGTGTCCCAGTTTTCCCACATCCCCTCCAACAGTTATTATCATTTCCTGTCATTTTAGCCAATCTGACAGGTGTGTAGTGGTATCTCAGAGTTGTCTTAATTTGCATTTCTCTGATCAATAGTGACTTGGAGCACCTTTTCATGTGACCAGAAATAGTTTAAATTTCTTCATCTGAAAATTGTCTGTTCATATCTTTTGACCATTTATCCATTGGAGAATGGTTTGAATTCTTATATATTTGAGTCAATTCTTAATATATTTTAGAAATGAGGCCTTTATATGAGAACTTTTCTAATCCTTTTGGTTTTTTAATTCTTTCTTTTGGAATTATGTTTAATTTTGTAACACAATGTGTAGACCTTCAGTGGGTTAAGATGAAGGATGCTAAGATAAAGCTGCTTCTGGGAGAATCATAAGAACTGACGCATTTGTGGACATTTTGTAGCTGTTTTGGTTGGCATACTGCATGACTGAAGGAAGCTTTCCCTCACTTCCTACCATTATTTCTGTAGTCAGAATTGTCAGCATTATAGTGGCTTTTATTGTGTTCATATATGAATGATGGAGGTGATTCATTCATTAATGATTTTCAATGAGAGAACCGTATTGTAAGAGAAAACATTCTGGGGTCTTCTCTTCCTGCCCATAGGACATATGCATAAGAGAAATGGACATGGGTCCTGGATCTTTTTCCATTATTATTTCCATTGTAAGTGTAGGGAGTCCATATACATTATGAGAAGCATAAATCTCAACAATGATATCTCCTTTGGAGGCAAATTTGGAGGAGCCAGTGCTATTTAGAACTAAGATAAATTATGAGTGTATTCGACATTCCCTTTATCCCTGTATCCCTTCTCAATCTCTTCCCAAGATAGTGTGAGAGTTATTTCTCTGAGGTTTTGAGGTGATGAGAGAAAATGTTTGTATATTTGTGCTTGCTCTATTAGTGAAATAAGTATCTCTTTGTAAAAGAGATGTTAATTAAATGAAACTAATGTGATAGTCACTGACCCCCTAAAATTGGGGCAACCCAATAAGTGATTATGGAACTGATGGCAGAGAAAAGAGATACCCCAAATTCCTGAGGAGGCAAAGGATCAGGTCCTGGTCCTGAGAGAGGGAGGCCTGAGACTACATGTTTTTCTCTATATTTACTTGTGTACTTGTAAGTAGGAGGTACTACAATATAGGAATAAGAATATTTGATTCTATTGCAATAGTTTATTAATAAATGGTTGATTATGATAATTTGGAGTTAAGACCTGAGTTTGAACCTTGGCTTTTACTACCTATGTGACAAGTCAATTAATTTTTTTTTTGGTCTTGGTTCCCCACTTATAATATGAGGAGTTGGATCAGAATAGTTTCTAAGTTCTTTTCCAGTTCCAGATCTAGGATCCTATCACCCTATGTTATATATCCCCAGTAGAAAGTAAGATCATTGAAGAGAGAGTCTTCTTTGTTTTTAATCTTTGTATACGTAGTGCCATGTAAAATGCTTGGCACATATTGGGTACTTAACTACTCTTTAATTTTTATTGTTTTTCATCTTTAGGCATAGACAACTTGGAAGAAATTTAGTGAGATATTGGGGAAAGCAGTGAAAACTAGAATGCCATCTTTTGGTACTTGAAGGTTGGGGAGGACTATTGTTTTATTCTGTTTGTCTCCAGAGAGAAGGATAGGAGCCAAGGTGACAAATTTCAGAGGCCAGGAAAAAATTTTCTCCCAAGGAGAACTGCCTCCAAGTAGAATGGGCTCCTAATAGAGCTAGGTAAGGGTACCCCTTCACATTAGGGTTTTAGAGACTAGAGGACTCTTTGTTGGAAAAGTATTCTTGTATAGGTAGTAACCGGTATAGATCATTGTGAGGATTCTATAGCCCAGGGAGAAGAGGGAAGAGGTGAATTTTGGATTCTTAGAACCTTTTGGGCAGAGCCTCTGACAAAATCTGTTCTCTTACATGCCCATCAGGTGTTCATATAGATATTCAGGGAGCTAAGAGGTCAAGATATCCTAAACTGAAATAGCAGAAGCCACAAGTGGCCCAGTAGTCTCCTTTATTGAATTTAAATTTTTTCAGGAGGCCATAAGATCTTCCTTGAGGAAGCTGCTTTCTGCTCCTAGGATAAGGTCAGTTACAAGGGAATTGAATTGAATGATCATTGGTATAAACTTATATTCTGAAACTATGAGAAAAAAGTTGGAAAGTAGAACTTGTGGAGTCCATCAAGTCTAGAATTGTTCATAACTTGCTGTCATTGGTGCTTGGGAACTTGAATTTTACAAATCAATGTCATTTATTACTAGTTATAGTTATTTTATTTTTATTAGATCAATTAGAGTCAGAGCTAGCAGCTATCACTACTTACAAGGACATGGGTCTTCTTTGAACACAAGATGTCTCTCATGGAAGAAGAATGACTCTGGATAAATGACTTTGGATATATTCTTATTATTGGATATATCCTTATCACCTCCTTCTATATTACCTTCTCTCAGGATTGCCACAATAGCCTCAACTCGCAGCCTTTAGGCTTTGTCCTATCCAATTCACCATCTATAGGAACAAATGATTGCTTTAAAGCTTCAAAGATTCATGATTTCATCAGTGTGGGTACCCCCTCTATTAAGGGATATTATGGCCTGAGTATAACTTATAGATGCTCTCTAAGAGTTCTTGTGACTGAAAAATATATTACCTTTTGGCCTCTTTGATGATAAGGCCCAATGAATTTAGGTCAGTTGATCTTTAGTTTACTGTCATCAGACCAATGCATGTAGACTTTCTGCCTTGTTCAACAGCTCAAAGCTTTGCTCTTTGTTGGCCTAGCTAGGCTATATGGAAGTGAGACTTGATCTACTCAAATGGTCTCAGAGAATAAATGAAGGTATATTTCAGTTTACAATATATATATATATAATATATAAGAAAGAATTATCCTAAATATAGAATACAGAACTCCCATTATTTCCTGTCCTCTTTACCATCAAAGCTGCTATGCAGTTCGGAATAAGAGATATAAATAAACTAAGACATTAACTGTTCATAATTGGGCTGTTGTGATAGGTCAGAAGTTTTCAAGAATACACTACACAATTACATGTTGGGGTAGTATGCAGAGAGAATTTCTTTTGAGGAATGGTGTTGAATTTGATGACCTATGAGTTTCTTCTAATTTTGATATTTTGTCATTGTAAAAGTGATGGATATGAGCTTAGATGGGTAAATTCCAAATTGGTTTGTACTGTTCTACTGGAGATGACAACATTCTTAAATGTGTTCAATCTTCAGGAAATTAAAATGGGACTAACTAGCTCTGGAAACATGCATGTCATCACATAATCTTGCTGTTCCTGTATACAATGTTCTCCTGATTCTGCTTACTTCACTCATCATCAGTTTATGTAAGTTTTTCCAGACTTTTCTGAAATCAACTTGACTACCATTTCTTATAGAACAATAATATTTCATTACATTAATTTATCACAGCTTATTCAACCATTCCCCAACTGATGGGCACCCACTTAATTTCCAGTTCCTTGCCACTACAAAAAAACTGCTACAAATATTTTTGCATATGTTGGGATAAGATATAATTTTGAGAGATCTCTACCAAGCAAAGCCCAGGAAGTATGGTGCTTTAAGTCAGGTTTTGGGGATCTGTTCAACCTTAGACACAGGGGAAAGGTGAAAATTTTAGGGCTTAAGACTTTTATTGACTTCAAACAAAGAAGTTGGTGACTTGGTAAGGTGATACAGTTGAATAGATACATAGGTAGATAGACAGATAAATAAAGCATTTTCTAGGCACTTATTATGTGCCATGTTCTGTGCTAAGGATACAAATAAAAGTAAGAAAGACATTTCCTGCCCTGTAAAGAGCTTATTTTCTAATAAATGAAGATGATATACAAAGGAGAACTATAAAAGAAATGTTATGGTGAAGTGATGCACAAGATGTAGCATAGAAGCCTCGTTCTTAGCCCTTTAAGGTTAAAGATCATCTATCTACATCAAATATCCCAGACAGAGTCAAGAGTGGGCTGGAGTTTGCTCCTACTAGCAAGACCAGTTATTAAATTTTCAGTGTAAGCCTTTATATCTTAGAAGTCATCAAACTACATATTGGGACTTGATTTATTTTGTTGATTATCTAGATTTAGAAAAGTGATGGAGAAAATCTTAATAATGCAAACTAAACTAAAAAAGCATGTAATGGGCATTTTTTTTAGAGAGCCACTTACTAAATATTTACTAGTATAACCATGAATAGTGTTCACAATTCTGCACAGAGGAGTGGAAGTGATGATAGAGGAAAGATGAGAATGATGACTGAAATATAAGTAGCATAGTAAGTTAGCTAGGAAGTAAGGCTTAGGGTCTAAGGCTGGATTCTTCCCAATGTTCTCCCAAGGGATATGTGGAGCTAGCTATGTTATATTGCTCTATAGAAAAGAAATGAAACATTATGACCTTGTCAGAGACACATGATCTCAGAATTGGAAAGGCTCCTGAAAGCTATTTAGTCAACCCCTACCTGAAATGTGAATTCTTTTTATAGTGAAAGTGACCTGAAAGTGACCATCTAGTCTCTGCTTGAACACCTTCAGTGACAGGAAACTAACTTTTTCTTAAGATGAAGGATTCCATTTTGGGACATGTCTAGTTATTATGAATTTCCCCTCCTACAGGGCTGAAAGCTATGTCTCTATAACTTCCAGTAATAGCTCTGTGTTCTGTCCTCTGACACCCAACTAAACAAGACACATCCCACTTTCACGTAATTTTAACCTTTCAAGTAGTTGACTAGAATAGTATGAAGAATAACCAATACATAATTAATAAACTCTCTTCTTATATGCATCACCATATAAATGCATAACTATCATTTCTAATAATAATCCTAGGAGATTGAGAAGAAAGAGAAGGGCTATGCATGAAGGAAAAAAGATAAGAACAGAGAGATAAGTGATTTTTTTTTCATGGTACAGTTTTTAAGGAAAGGAAAAGAAGCTTGAAATGAATACTATGAATTTAAAAATAGAAGCCAGGAAAGGATATCAAGGAGAAAGATCACTTACTTACAGGGTTGAGTATGAAAAAAAAAGTGATTTTAATAGCATCACCTGGGATTGATGGGAGAGACTATACATTATAGGGCAGAGAGTTCAGGTTGGGAGCTTTGACAGAAAAAAGAGGCAACCATAATGCTGAATAAAGATTTTAGAAGTTAGGAGGAATGAAGTTTAAAAGCATAGCTATTGAAATGGCTAGCAAAAAGAAGGCAAGAGTCAATGTCATTTAAATCAATTCAATAAGGAATTATTAACATATACTAGACACTGTAGTAGGGACTGAGGTTACAAAGAGAATTTTAAAACTGTTCCTGTCTTCAAGGAGCTTACAGTGAACTGAGAGACTGGTAATAGGGGATTTTTTTTTTTGGTTGAAAAAAAAAGAGGAAATGTGATGAGTTTCGTGGGAAAGAGAATGCCAACTAATTTTTACATGAGAGTTTAATGTTCTTAAGATTGTCTTGTCCATTTAGATGGTCAGCTATCAAGGGCTAGTTTTAACATTGGCAGATAGGCTCGTGGTATCCTAGAATTTACAATGGAACTGGTAAAGAATGCTGAGGTCATTTAGTCTAGCCTCCTTCTTTCAGATATGTGGAAACTGATTTCTAAAAAGGTAAGTGACCTCCTTAGGTTCACATAGAAAGCAAGTGACAGAGCAGGTTTTAATTTAGGCCTTTAGATTTCAAATTCAATGATTTATCCATTATTGTAGTGGCTGTGAGTCATGAGAACATAAGGCTGCTGAAGAATTGCTTTATAAATGGATAGAAATCAAATAAAGGTCAGTAATGAACCTCTTGGAGGAGGCTCAAAATAGAGAAGCCAGAATGGGGACTTAAACAACCCAAGGTAAGAAGATGCTAAAGTGCTGCCCAGAGGTTGGAAAGAAGTAGAACTGAGACAGAAACAAATGCCTGTTTCACTCTGCTATTTTTGTCCATGTTTTCCCAACAGCGTTCCTTAAAGATTTTCCCCAATATTCTGGAAGTCTTCTTCTAGTGGGTATTAGTGCAGCACTTGGTTTGCCCACCTCTTTTCTTCTACTCTTGCTATCCAATTAATTTCCCAATTATACATTTATTGGATTACATTTCTTCTACAATATATTATGTACAAATCATAATTAGTAATACACTTGAGAGAAATAAAATTTAATGCTGTGCCATTTGATTAGTAATAATAATTTGTAATATTCCCTTCTCTATAAAAAGGCTAGCTTAGAGAGATGCCCTCCCTGGCCAAATAATGTTAGTAGTATCTCAACTCTGCTCAAGGCATTATAACCTATCCAACTGGGAGATTGACTGCTATTTAAGACATAAACAGGATCCAGTTTGGGTGAGGTCCTTCCCTGGGGGAAAGAGATCATGATAGAGAAATTAAATCAGAGAAAACCAGGTCATGGCACCCTGATATCTGGAGGCTACTGAGTCTCATTATCAAATCACTTTCTCAGCAAGAGGAGGGAAGAATTTTTAGCCCATTTCCTTATTTTATTTTATTTATTTATTTATTTATTTTTGTGTGTGTGTGTGTTTTTTGCTGAGGCAGTTGGGGTTAAGTGACTTGCCCAGGGTCACACAACTAGAAAGTGTTAAGTCTCTGAGATCAGATTTGAACTCAGGTCCTCCTGACTTCAGGGGTGGTGCTCTATTCACTGCACCACCTAGCTGCCCTGAGCTCATCTTCTTATTAAGTAGCTTTTTCCTGATCAGGAAGTCCAGTAGTGTGCCATCATGAAGACAGTGGGTCATTTAAGATGATGCAGGACCCTGCATATTTGGTTACTGAGATAAACCATCAATTTATTGATTATTGAATAGTCTAGTTAATAAATTGATGATTAGTACTTGGAAATTTTGTCTCTTGGAATTTTTATTTGCCACATAGTTAAGCTTATTTGTATGTGCCATATAGTTCCCCATTATTTGTAACACTAATAATTTTTTAGTCTTTATAGATTGCAATATTTTGTGATTTAAACCTTATACTATCACTAAAAAGTACTCATGTCAAAATTTGCATATGTATATAATATAATATGTGTGCATATATATATATGCACAAATATGTATGTATATATAGGTATATTATATTTTTTTTTCAAGAAGTTGTCTGATATTATTGAAAGGACTATGCTGTTTCTCAATTATAATTCAGTAAAGCCCTCTTCCTATTAATGTTTTGTTGTTGCTATTAAGTCAGGGATTTCTTAAGAGTCTTAAGAACTGCTTGTTAAGGAGAAGGAAATAAAGACCATGAGTCCTGCCAGCAACGCAGATTTTATTAACTCTTTGCACCAAATGTTTGGAATTTCTTTCTTTTGTTTTGGAAGCTTTGATTGACCAGAAAGATTTAGATTTTTCTGTCTGAAAAGACAGAAAATGATGCAATTGAGGAAGCCAAATTGGAATATGTTGTAAGCATGGTAAGTAGGATGGGGGAACTTGGAATCATATTAACTCAAGAATAGTTAAGGAATTGGAGATAGCATGGAAAAAGAAAGACAGAATACTTATGATGATTTTCTACAAATATTTGAAGGATTAAAAAGTGCCTAGAGATTTAAGTTATTTTACTTTCACTGAGAAGGAAGAAATAGGAGCTATGAGTAGAAGGTGCAGATAAGCAGATTTTGACTAAAATATGTGGAAAAACTTCAAAAATTAGGCTTAATATTTGTATATTAATTCATTCCACAAGAACTTATTAAGGACTAGGGGTAGTTTACTGCTCTAGGAACTGGAGAAACTAATAATAATAATTGCTAACATTTATATAGTGCCTATTCTGTGCCAGACATTGTACTAAATGCTTTACAATTACTATCTCATTTGATCCTCACAACAACCTGGATAGATAAGTGCTTTTATTATCCCTGTTTTACAGATGAGAAAACTGAGGCAAATAGAGATAAGTGAGTTGCCTAGAGTCATCCAACAAAGAAGTGTCTAAGGCTGGATTTAAATTCAGATCTTCCTAGCTCTGAGTACTCTATGCATTATAGCAGCTGTCCAAGGGGGAAAAAGTTCTTGTCCTCAAGGAGCTTATATTTTATAGGAGAAAACAATATATTCATACTTAATTTAAAATATTCTAAAAGTAAAAAAAAGTAATTTTGGGAGGAGGGCACCAAGTATATTGAGAATGTTGGCAATCTAGAAAATAATTATAGAAGTAGAACTGGGACTGATTCTTGACAGAAGCTAGAAAATTCTAAAAGGTGGAGGTGACAGGGGAGTTTATTTCATATATGATTAGGAGGCTCTGCAAAAGCATGGAAGTGGGAAACGTAATGCTATCAGTTAAGTCAGCTGGAATGAACACTAAGTGCATAAAGAGTATTGCTTAGTTGTTTCATTTATGGCCAACTCTTTATGACCCCATTTGGGATTTTCTTAGCAAGAATACTGGAGCAATGTGCCATTTCCTTCTGTAGCTCTTTTAATAGATGAGGAAACTGAGACATACAGGTTAAGTGATTTACTCAGATACTAAATATCTGAGGTTGAATTTGAACTTTGGTCTTCCTGATTCCAGATCTAGTATTCTATCTACTATGCCATCTAATATTAAGATTAGTAATATAAAATTAGTCTAAAATAAAATACAGTGCTTGTTGATTGACAGTCCCATTCTAAGATTCCATAATTTAAAAATTTCCAAGACTCTAGGGATACTTCTTTCCTAAAAAACTTCCCTCATTAATGCTGAAAATTTATTTAAATGGGGACTACCATGAAACCTAAAGTTCAAAGTGAAAAATCTCATTCACAGCAGCTTGGATTCTTATTAAGGTGTAAATGATATATATAATAATAGCTAATATTTGTATAGCATTTAAAGATTTACAAAGTGTTTTACAAACATCTAATTTGAATTTCACAACAGCCCTTGGAGGTAGGATCTATCAATATCTCCATGTTACAGACAGGGAAACTGAGATAAAATTGACAAGGACACACAGCTATGTCTGAATGTCTGAAACTGAACTTGAACTCAGGGCCCAGAACTGTAACCACTCTGCCATCTCCCTGCCTCTGAAACTTTTATAAGAACAGGTTTGGGTAAGGAAAGGGTGAGAAAGAAAGGATGGGAAGAATGATCATGGGGCTAATAGATATGTGCAGAAGGGTTTCAGAGAGACCAAAGAAAATGGGAGATTGAGATTCTGGGGATAAGCTTCATTGTCTCCATAATTTTGCCAATGACTGGCTTCAGCCATTATCAATGTGATACTATTTACCTGGGGTTATGGGACTATAGCCTTTCATTTTAGCTTCTTATTTGGGAGCATCCTTCTTCTTTCCTCTTTACCACACTATTTGCACCCTTCACTCCCCACTCCAACTCCAGAAAATAAAACAAAGCAAAACAAAACAGTCCTCCACCAAATTATACTTATAATCTAATCAATGTCTTTCCTCTGCCTATTCTTTCTAAAGATTTGAGGCACAGAGATGTAGCTGGAAGATGAATAATCTATTTGAGAGACAATTCATTTTAAAAGCAAAGAATAAGTATAGATTTACCCATGAGATATTGCTGTACGAATGCAGTCATCCCTCAGCATATATTGATATTAGTGAGTCATTGTCAGCCGCCTTCATAGAATCCAGCTAATTTATATTCTGAAAATATGAAGCTCCATCTGGCAGCATGTTGCATGGATGATTGAGGAGTCTCTTCTCAATATCCTAGCAGGAAAACTATCTCTACTTTGGAAGCAACTTATGAGGAAACACATATTCTCCCATTGGGAAGGAGAGAAAGGGGGACATTTTGCTTTATGGAAGCAGGAGAGGATCATACTTGGGAAATGATAAAATCAGTACAGGTTAGTGGCTAGACAACAGTTGGAGAATTATCTGGGATTGTGGTGGAGTACAGGCTTAACTGGAGTTCTTAGTGTGACATTGAGACCAAAAAAGCTAACTGAATCTTAATCAATCTCTCATGAGCACAATGTTCAAGATCAGGGAAATGTCTGCTCTGCTGGTCACTGCCCTAGTATTGTCACAGCTTGAGTAGTGTGTTCAATTCTGGGCATTGTATTTTGTATTATTGAATCCCAATAAGGGTGAACTGGAGGATGAGGAAACCCAAAGGGGCAAAGATTAGACAACAGAACTATTAACAGTCAAAAATATTTCAGGTCAAAAAACTTGGGTTTAGATCTTATCTCTGCCATGTACTTCCACAGGCCCAAGTTTCTCCAGCTGTAAAAATAATAGGATTGGTCTTCATGATCCATGAGGTCACTTACAGCTCTGAATATATGATCCCAAGAACAAAAATGTTTAGCCTGGAGGAGAAAAGACTTAAGCAGGACTTGGGAGGTGTCTTTAAGTAGGGTTGTTACCTGGAAAAGGATTAGAGCTATTTTGGTGGGCTCCAAAGAGCAGAGAAGTAGGAGCAATGATTGGAAAGATTTAAGTTTGATGTAAAGAAACATTTGTTCTTGGAGCAAGCATTTAAAAAATCCCTACTATGTGCTAGGCACTGTGCTAAACATTTTACAAATACTATCTTATTGATCCTCACAGTAATCCTGGGAGGTAAGTGCTATTATTATCCCTCATTTTACATTTGGATAAATAAAGGTAGATACAAGTTAAGTGATATACCCAGAGTCATGCAGCTAGTGTCTGGGGATTTCAATTCCGATCACCCTGAGTCCTTAAATAATGCTCTATCTGGTGTCTTATAATTAAAGCTATTCAAAAATATCCTGGGAATTAGTTATTTCCTCTTGATTGTAAATCTTCAAGAAGTAGCTGGGTGACCATTTATTGGTGGTGCTGTAGAAAGGGATGATATTCAGGTGTGAAGTAAGATTCATTGACTTGGCATAACTGGAAAGAATACTGACTTTGGAGTCAAAGGACCTGAGTTCAAATCTTCTTTCTTATTCATACTCCCCCCCCATATTCCTTCTCTGGACTTCACATTCTTAATTTGTAAAATGAGAGATTGGACTTGAAGGTCCCTGAGGTCCCTTCCAACTCTGGAACTATCATCTTAGGATTTTGTTTTGAAAATTAAAGGACACTAGGGGCAGCTAGGTGGCTCAGTGGATAGAGCACCAGCCCTGAAGTCAGAAAGACCTGAGTTCAAATCTGGTCTCAGACACTTAACACATCCTAGCTGTGTGACCTTGGGCAAGTCACTTAACCCCAATTGCCTCAGCAAAAAAGCAAAAAAAAAAAAAAAAAAGAAAGAAAATTAAAGGACACAATGGTGCAATCTTAAATGATCACATTTTTCCCCCTAATTTTTACTAACCTACATAAAGGGGAAAGAGTTGGTATTGGTCTGATGAGTTTACAGCTGCTTCAGATCATAACATGAATCATGCCATAGCCAGAATTAATTTTTGCTCAACTGCAATTATATGGTCAATTTATGCAAAATAACTTAATGCATATCATTATAAGAAGGTAGAGTTTTTCTCTTAATAGTGATTATATTATCAAAGGAGGGAAATGTTTAAATTCCCCTATTATGCCCATACATTGCTGGAGATCCTTTCTGTGTAACTGTCCCAGACTAATAACCACCAACTTCAATGCCCACCAGCTACTCATCTTTAAATGTAGATAAATGGGTATTAGGAAGAGGGGGAAGAAAATAAACATTTAAGTGCCTACTATGTTCCAATCCCAGTGCTAAATGCTATACAAATTTCTCATTTGAAATTCACAACAGTCCTAGGAAGTAGACACTAAGGTTATCCCCATTTTACAGTTGAGAAAAGTAGGCTAACACAGAAGTTGAGATTTGTCGAGTCACGCAACTAAGTGTCTGAAGCTGTATTTAAATTTGGGTCTTTCTAATTTGAAGACTATCACTCTATCCACTGCACTCATTATCTACGCAGTTTTGAAAAAGGCCTTATTTATAAATATAAATAAATTTATGTATATGTATGCATATATTGTATAGTCCGCAAGTCATATTCATTTTTGTTTTCTATGGGGAAGGATGATGTTGGCAATTTCAAAATTCTAAGAAGCAAACATATCTTTATATGTATCATAAAGAAGGATAATAGAAATCACAAGCCAGAATCTATGATATGAATCATGGCAATTACAGTTTAACAGGTCCTACAATAGCTATTCAAACAGTTCTTCAGTTAATGAGCACCCTACTGGTACTGAGCTTTCCTATGCTTAGTTGGTTAGACTTTGGGTGGCAGAAGTTCTTTCAATATGTTTATGTTTGAGCCTTTCCAGCCTTGTTGAATTTTACCAGAGCTTATAACCTCTTGGCAGTAGCTTTGAGGACCCAACATCCCTTTTATACCACAAGGAAGCATTAGAGGGGACTTTCTTAGAGCAGGAAAGAATCTTATTCTTTAAGACTTTCATTTTTTCCCTGAAGGTTCAGATAGAAATTTGGACAACACTGGCATTAGGAGAATAAAAGAAAATGGTGATTTCTCAGTCCCAACTGAACCCATCCTGTGAGACAATGATATTGGCAAAGAAGCCCAACCTACAGATAATATGTCTATTAGCCCCTTTTCTCAAGACAGTGGAAAGGGCAGAGCTCTCTCGGTTTTAAGATTTCTGCAGACTAGATGGATAATAGTGTGAGTCCCAAGTTGCTTTGAGCAGGCTGGAAGCAACTGTGGATCATGAGGGTTGAGTAGACTGAAAACAACTGTGTGGTGTTCCAGTAAACTCTAGCTGTCCAAGAAGCCTGGATGCAGCATGAGTTTTAGCCAAATAGTCAGACCAATAAGAGGGACTAAGTCTCGAAATCTCTTTTCTGTATTTTTTGCTGTGGTCCCTTTGACTTTGACCCAAGGGCGAGCTCTTGTGCTGTGAGACTTATATTTCTGAACCTAACCACCTATAATGCTGTCAGCCAGGGTTTGGAAGTAGAGTGTTGGGCAGCCCTAAGTTAACCCTTACTCCCAGTCTCCCTTTTATCCCCCCTCCCCCTTGCTTTCTACCATGGAAACAGCAGCTTGAAAATTAAAAAGTTAATGAAACAGAATTGGAATAATCTGAATTTTCCCTCTAGGGTGGATGATCTGGACCCACTTGTGAACCCTTTGGTCAAGGAAGATATGTCAATCTTAAGACTCTCACATTGAGAACTTCCTTGCTTATTGTTTTTTAACTTTTATTTAGGTGCTTTTTAACCTACTTTTATCTTTCTGTAAACTGATTTTTAACTACTTTCAGTCTTTTTTTATTTTGGGGGATTTGAATATGTTTTAATTAAGATCCCCCATGCACTAAGTGATCTATAGTAGCAGACTTTAAGTTTCAGTGAGGATAGAGAAAGAGGAAGTTAGGTGTGGCTGGGTACAATATGACGAGTGACAACACTGGGTTTTAGGAGCTTTTCAAGAAGTTTAGACAACTATTTCTATTGGACTCTACTCTCAAGAAGAACAAAAGATGGATGATTTTCACTCTATGATTTTAGCAAATATAGACAGCAGGGATAATTTTGTAATGACTTGTGCAGTAAATGTAATGTTTCTATTTCCACCATGTCTGAGAGATAATTATCTGTATTTAAATTTTAGGATTTCTCTTAGAAGTTAAGGTAAAGGACCTATAGGAATAACTTTTCTTTCTTAAGATTCTCAGGGATAAAGAGCAATTTCAATGGAGAAACAAGGAATAGAAAGGCTCTGAAAAGGTAGAGAGAATTCTGACCTATCAGAAGACTGGAGGTTGGAAGAATGTCAGATTGGAGGATAGGAGGAACAGATGGACAAAAAAAAATGGTTTGGGGGATAGTGAACTGCTTCTGAAACTTTCAAAACTTCCAATAAAACTGCCCTACCTTCCACAGGAGCCCATTTATGAACAGCTAAAAATCTTACTTTAATATCTCTTATTTAGGATTGATGTAATGTGATTTTGTGGTCCCCTGACCTTGGGAAGCTTCTGTTCTAATGGGTCAGAGACCTGGGTCTTCTGCCTCAGGAAACTGGCACACCCAAACTATCTGATTCTGACCACTCCTTAGCCAGGTAGCTTCTGGCTTCAGGAAACTCCCACAGAATAAACTTCTGAGACAATAGTGAATAATGCCATTCCAATTCATTGCTGACTGGTAATCTTGTCAGTAATAATCTCTGATAAACTAAGAAACACTCCTTGTGGAGACCACTCCTTGCTACTATGAGCCATAGAATTAGCATATCTATGATTGAAAGCTGTATAAGTGTATCTCCTTGCTTCAGTTTTTTACTGAATTTTCTTAAATTCTATCTGCTTTGTAATGGAGTGCCATTATTTTCAATAAACTTTGCCGCTTGACTTGGAGCTGGGTTCAAGCCTGCAAATTTCTTTTGAGACACCTCGCAATATTGGTCTGGGACTTTTGGGGTCCCCCCTTCCCCAGCCTCAACAGGACTGCATAGCTCCTTTGATGGTTGTGAGAAATGGATGGAGATTTAGTTTCCACAGAGTTAGGAAAATTAAATTAGAGAAATGCAGAGAAATGAAACAAATTAGAAAACATTGATACCTAAGAAGAAAACAAAACTAATAAAAGAAAAATGAATCTGGGGTAGGGGGCTCAGACTAGCAAACAGATTGTAAAATATAATCAAAGATGAGGATTTAGAATAAGAAACACAATGTAAACTATAATTAGAGGTGGGGATTTGGAAGAAAGATAGGGAGATGTGTTCAGAGGAGGAGGTTAAGACTCATCTTGGGGAATTAGACTCTTCAGATAGGATGGTACTCAGTCAAGAAGGAATCAGGGGAAGGACTGAACTAAGTCCAAAAAAGGGAAATGCCAGTGGAAAAGTAATGATGTAATAGGTGGAGATTGATTCTTTCCTGGTGGGGATTATAAACTCCTGATAGTGGTACTTAGCCAATGGAGCTTCAGGGGAAGGAATTTTGTTTGAAGTACAAAAAAAGATAAGTATTCCTATTCTAGGGAATACCCACTTCTGCAATTGTGCAACTCACCTCAACAAATATTTATTAAATACCCAAGCATGATTCTTAGCATTATATACACACACACACACACACACACACACACACATATATATATATATGTATATATATATATATAAAACAATTAAAAACAAAACCAAACAGTCTCTCCCTTCAGGGACCTTAATTTTTACTGAGGATATATAACACAGGATGATAGGATCCTAGACCTAGAGCTGGAGGGACTTTGGAGACCATCTAGTTCAACTCACTGACTTTGCAGATGAGGAACTAAGATACTAAAATATGAGTTGTCCAAGATCACACAGGCATTAAATAGTAAAGCCAGGGTTCAAACTCAGGTCTTAATTCCAAATTGTCATTATCAACTATTTATTAATCATCTGCTACAATATAATCAAATATTCTTACCCTAATATTGTGATGTCTCCTATTTTCATGTATGCAGGTAAACTTAAAGGAAAACATTTACCCTCTGATCCCACTCTCTCAGGACTAGAGCCTGACATGTTGCCACCCCAGGATTTTGGTCTTCTTAGGTGTTCAGAGCATCTCTTTCCTCTGCCATCAGCTCTATTACCATTGACCGTAATCCCCCAATTTTAGGGAGCCCATGACTATTATCTTAATTCCATTTTCATCATTTAATTTTAATTGTTGTTTATAAAGGGATATTTATTTCATGAACAAATAGGTGGCACAGTGGATAGAATACCAGACCTAGAATCAGGGAGACTCCTCTTGATGTTAAATCTGTCCTCAGACACTTACTAGCTGTGTGACCTTGGGCAAGTCACTTAATCCTGTTTAGCTCAAATTCTTCATCTGGAAATAGCAAACTGTTTTGTTATTTTGGCCGAGAAAATTCCAAATGGGGTCATGAAGAATTGGACAAAATTGTAAAAATGACCAAACAACACAATGGTCTAACAGGAGAAGAAATAATGGCTAAGTAAATTCTCCAAGAATTTCTTATTTCATCAATATAGGGAATTCTCTCCACTAATGCAGCTCACAATTTTGGTAAATCCTATGAAGTTGCTTGAAACAAATAGAAATTTAGTGACTTATCTATCCTTGAAAAGCTCTTAAATGTCAGATTAGGGATTTCAACCCAGATTTTTCTGACTTTAGGTCTAGCACGCTATCTACTGTGCCATATTGTCTCTATATCCCAGGTCACATAGTTAGGGATCTGAAACTTGAACCTAAGTTTCTTGCTTTTTTGATAACCCCTTGCAAACATTATTTTAACCATTAATTCCTCATGGAATATATGCACTATACGTTTCTTGTGAGATATAAAGTACAATCAGGTTCAAAAATGATCCAACCAGGTTATAAAACAGATGGCTCAGACTGAGGTCAGAGACATAAAAAGCACTCAGGAGTGCAGATGGTGACTCAGAATGAGCCAAGAGGAGGAGGAACAAATTCAATTAAGCCATCCATTTGAAGTTAACTAAAATTAACTCTAAGGGACTCTCATTACTTATTAAAAAGTCTACTTGTACACACAGGACCTATCATTTGATCCTCAAATATCAGAGGAGCACATAAATGAGCTCATAACTAAGAGGTTTCATCTAAATTTTTTTTGAAATACATATATTTTTGAAATATATCATGTTTTCTGAACTCAAAGCTGGGAAGAGAGAGAGACAGAGAGAGAGAGAGAGAGGGAGAGACACAGAGACAGAGACAGATAGAGACAGAGACAGAGAGAAAGAATCAGTGAAGATTTTGTGGAGGAAGTGGCAATGAGGTGGGCCTTGAGGCATCTTTAAATTCACTTTTCATGTAATTGTCATAAAACACTTTCCTTGCAACAGTTCAGTGAGATAGGAATATAATTATGATGAAACATATTATAAAACTTATTCTACATAAACTTAGAATTCTATAAAAACTTAGGATCATAGAGGATAAGGAACATGCTTGAAATCCTATAAATAAGCCTGATATCCAAGTCTTCTGATTGCAAAAAGTTAAAAACCTTTTTTCAATGCAATTGTTTTTCTTCATAATCTTATATATTTTATGCATTTAAAAATATGATTCTGAGAAGGCATCCATAGATTTTGCCAGACTACTAATAGGAGTTCATGATACAGGGGTTAAGCACCTCTGTTTGGGATGCATTTCTGGTATGGTAAATTAAGTTGTTCATAATTAGAAAGTCAAGAAGAGATGCCCTTACACTCTGGGATGATGACATGATAGGGACATATCACACAACTGGAAAGAAGAGTATAATATGATAGAAATGTCTGTTTCCAAAGGAAAGCCATCTTCTGAAACTGGGGGTCATTTCAGAATTTTAAATTCTAGGTAATCAAGTGAAAATATGCAACTTGACAATATTTTTAATGCCTTAGAGTGCAATTTGTTGGGCAATGTCACATCCAATGAATCATTTACATGTCTCTAGTATATTCCCAGTACATTCTTCTTTGTTTCTTTATCTTATGAAGATAACAGTTATCTTTATAAGGAACCTTAGCTTCACATCTCCAGTGATCTTACTTTATTAGAAAGAGAAAAATAATTTTAATTTGAGCTCTCACCTTGCACTATATTGGATATTGAACCCATTCTTTCCAAATACCTCATCTTAAAAAAAGAGAAATCTGGATTCAGAGAAGTCAAATGGATTGGCAAAGGTCAAACAATTAAGAAGGCAGAATTCTATAGAGTATAGAGGAGACCGGTTATGGGCTTGGCTGCAAGGGGACCCATGCACTTGGAAATGTGGAATCTTTGATTTTTAATCTTCCACATCTTTTGAATGATTGCCCAAGTTATCAGGGACTAGGGGATAATCAGTAATGATATATATTATTAATAGACTTTATTTATTTGTTAAGCATTTCAGTTATTTTTAAGGTATATAAAAAGATAGTGTCCTCTAGTGTAATAGACTTCTGTACCATGAATAAGAGACATTAATTTGAGTTCTGCTTCCCTATAGTTATCAGCTGTATGATTATGAGCAAGTTACTACATTTCTCAGACCCTTAGTTTTTTTTTAATTGTAAATAGGAATAATAACTCAGACTACCAGGAATGTCCGGGTAAATGTTTAATAAGCAACTCTCTGGAAAAAAAAAGTACACTTTTAAGTTTAATCTTCATTATTAAAATTTTCTCTATTACTTCCTTAAGTCTCAGAATCAACAAAACAATAAACCAATCCCTGACTTATAGAATTTTCTTGTTTTTTGAGGTGTAAATACTCACAATGAAAATTTAACAGTCAGCTCTTATGAGCCAGTTTGAACTGGCTCCAGTATGCCTATGCTTCTGCTTATCTTAAAGGGTTCTAGAAAAGTTCCTTGACTCTAGCATTAAAACACCCTAAAAATGAGAATTACTAAGAAAATGTCCCACTCTTATTATGATAAGTGATATGTATGTTTTTGTATAGGTGTTTTTCTAGCTCCTACTCTGGAGTTCACAATCTATTTTTCTAATCCCACTTGCACAGATATGTTGGATCCTCAGAAAATGGCTCATCAGTCTTTAAAGATTTAAAGGGAAATCTTGAGGGGTTGGGGTTTCATAATATTATTATCTAAAAGCTCCCATTCTGTGTACTCCTCAAATTCAATTAGCCAATTGATATCAATTGGTCAATTTAATAGGTGGGCAGCTAAGTGTCACAGTGGTTAGAGTCCTGAGCCTTAGACACTTGCTATCTATCTATGTTACCTTAGGTAAGGCACTTAACTCAATTTGCTTCTGTTTCTTCTCCTGTACAGTTGAGTTGGAAAAGGAAATGACAAATTACTCCAGTATCTTTGTGACCCAAATGTGGTCACTGAAATGACTAAGCATCAATAATAACAATTAGCTAAAGCTAACTAAATTTTTCCAGAAGTTCATTTATTAAATAGTAGAGAAAGGAAAGTTATGGAAACATCCCCTTAAACTAGGTATTCTTCCTTCTTACATAAAATCTTAGAGCAGAGTGGATTCAAATTTGAAGCATTAAAAATATTGGAGCACCCACCTAGGAAACATGTATGGTTACCTTTTGGCTCAGAGTCTTTTTATCTGCTTTTGAAATTCCTACCAGGTTTGTTTGTAGGTGTGGTATTGCTAGTAGATGAGTCTCTCTTTTGCTTGCAGGACAGTCTTTACACTGCTAATTCAATTTATTGCAGAACTGCATCAAACAAGTTACTTCTTAGTGCTGGCTCCTTATTGGACTCATCAGCTGCTGTTCCCAGATTTGGTGCTTTCATTGCTGTTAATTACTGTTGTTAGACCTCTAATGATTCTTCTGATCTTTTGAAGTTCACAAGTTGTAAGTTGAACCATTCCTTCTTTGGAAACTCAGCTAACAATCAAGAAAGAATAAAAAAAGATCTAAAAGAAACTGAGGCAACATTCATTCACAGATGCCCTACAACTTTTTACTTTTCCACTCAGCAACTCAGTCAGCAGTCCTCCTGACTCTAAAGCCAAGGAAAAAATGAGTTATTGTTCACTTTTTCCTTTTATAAAATGAGGAGAATAATAGCACCCACCTCCCAATAAGGGTTGTTGTGAGAATTGAATAATTGCAAAGTGCTTTAGTACAATGCCTGTGTAAGTATTAGCTATTATTATTAACTAGTATTGTTCAATGCTTTTATGGGGACACTAAGTCCTGATTCATCCTCTGCAAAGTCATTAGATCTTTTTGCTTGCCAACCAACTAGAAAAGTTTTCATCATCCATAGTCAGTGATGGACAGGAAATGATTCCCCAAAGTTTGGCTTGGCAGTAGGAAGAGAATATTGTACATACTCTGTTTAACAAGCCAGGAATGGGAATTCCAAGGACTAAGTCCTCATTGGTTAGTCCTCCTATTACACACACACACACACACACACACACACACACACACACACATGGTAAAGTTTTCTATCTCTCTGTGTCTCACATGTGTAGTTTCAGGATCTAGATTTCAATGCCAGCTCTAAAAATTACCAGTTATGTGACTTTGTTTTTATTCTTGTGAACTTTAGTCTTCTCTGTAAAATGGGTATAATAATACATGTTTTCTCCACATCAAAAAATTGTTACAAGAAAAGTATTTTGTAAGTCTAAACTAGGAATGAGGATAGTGACTGGATCTATGGTTTCATTGATATAAGAAACAGTGCATGTTGGTACCTTTTCTACAACTAAAGCCTCGGGACTAAACATTCTTAGGTCTCGTAGTTATTATCAGTCAGAAGTGGGATTTCCTTCTAGGTATTACTAGCTTTGAGGTTGGATTTCTCTCCCATCTGCCATGAATAAACCTTGAACCATGTGCTTTAATAAACCTTAAAGCATGAATGAATATATAAATGTAGGATCATTATTAATATCAGAAGGAGTTGGGTTTCTGTAAGTAGCACAAAGGAGTCTTGTCTTTCTTGGGGCTCTGACCAACTTCACACAATGTATTGCTGCTGATGTAGTGGATAGTCTGGCTTTGAAGTCAGGAAGAGCTGAATTTAAGCTCTACCTTTGTACTAGTTGTGTGATTGTGGGCATGCTGCTTAATCTCTCATTGCTTCAAGTAACTCAAATTATAAATCACAGGAGAATTGCCATTTTGCATTAACAGGGGACATTTCCACATCATGAGCTATACATACTGATAAAATCACTAATTCAGTGATTTAATTATAATAAAAATATATATACATGTATTTATATATGCATGTATATATGTGTATATATAATATAATAGTAATATATAGTATAATATACTATAATAATATAATGTAGTATAAATAATAGTATATGTATTACATATACATAATATATAACATAAACAAAAGCATATATATGGATACATATAAATGTATAACGTGCATATAAAATATATTCATAAGTAAAATAGTAACACTAGGTGGTACAGTGGATAGAGTATCAGGCCTGGAGTCAGGAAAACTCCTCTTCCTGAGTTCAAATCTTACGCCTCATTCACAGCAAGTCATTTTACCCTATTTGCCTTAGTTTCCTCATCTATAAAATAAGCTGGAGAAGGAAATGGCAAAGCACTTCAGTATCTCTGCCAGGAAAACTCCAAATAGGGTCACAAAGAGTCAGAAGTGATCTAAACAATTGAATAACAAAGTAATAAAATAATACTATTGATATGTGTATGCTGGTGTGTTTGTGTGTGTGTGTGTGTGTGTGTGTGTGTGTGTGTGTGTGTAAAACAAACTGGCTGGCTATCAAAGCCTTAGGATTTGTAGTTAAGAAATTCACATGAGATGCCCTTGGCATTTGGTGGAGACAGTGTAAGTGATTTTATAGTTATTCTAGGTGCAGCATCACTATGAAATATGAATACAAGTTATATGATATAGATCAAATTAATTTTATTGGAAAACATATGTGTTTGTTGCTTTCCTGATTTTATTTTTGGTATCCAGAGCCACCAACATATAATAGGAAGACACAAGAGAATATTGTAACATAGCTTATTCACTTAACTTTGAGAGGGTGAATGAAAAATCTAAAGGAGAATAAATACTCCTATCTTATTGAAAGAAGTAACACGGTCAAAAAGATCCTGGGATCATAGATACAAATTTGGAAGGTATTAAAGATCACTAGTCTGGCCAACCTTCCAGTGCTCTCAAGAGAGATTAAGTCATTTTGCCCAGTCACATACATAATAAGAGGCAGAGTCAGTACTTGAACTCAGATTTTCTGACTCCATATCTAGCCATTTCCTTTATATTAAATTGTCCTCAGTAGGTCTCCTTTCTGCCTGAAAATTCTAATAATGGCAGCAGCAGCAACAATAATAAGGAAATCCTGACTTAAATGGGGGTGTGTGTGGAGAATTAATTAGGATCATTAGCATATATTACTCAAATAGGGGTAATGTCTGGGGGGGAAGTGAGAAAAGATCATTTCTGCCTTCTGATTGCCATTTGACTAAAATATGCATATTCATGCTCATCTGGAAGATGAGCATGAGCTATGGTCCTTATGCTAGATATTCAATTTCAATCTTCCTTTTTCCCCTCCTCCTAGTAAATCTTTCTAACACTGTCTGGAAATGGCATGTTTAGATGGAAAACATTTCATATTTTTCCTGCTATGTTTCTACTGGATCCCTTCCCTTCCTATTCCCCTTCCTTCCTCTCCCCTCGCCCCATTTTCATTTCTGCCTATTGACATCCTACTTATCCCATCTGTCCTGGGTTGTAAAGAATTCCTGAGGTCGATCATAATGGACATAATTGGTTTGTAATAGCTTGTATATAGCTTTTATAGAAAGATACACAAAGATCTAGAAAAATCAACAGCTTCTAGGTGATCCTAAGCAGTCAAATTTGCCTTGCATGATTTTCTTTAGCCCCAAAATGATCCAACCCTGAGCCACGTGGCAGTCACTGCCAGGAATTTGTTTCATAGAGAGGCTATTTTCCATTCATGTTGCAAAATTCTCCACTATGATTCTATGAATCCTTTCTCCCATTGGTGAATTTTTCATTGAACCTTCATTTTAGGGGAAGAGTACACACCAATTATTCCTGATTTAGGTGCCATAACTCCTCTCCTCCATGTAGAGACTCCCCCTTCCCCCCATTCAATTCCCCTTTTCACTCTTTCCACTATTAGAATAGAAACCCTTTGAGATCAAGGACCACTTTATTTTTGTTTAAATTTTTATCCCTGGCTCAAAGGGCAAAGAATGATATACAAAAGGGACCACCCATGCCTAACTCTTAAGTGTTGCTCTTGTCGAGTAGTTTCTCCAAGTGTGGATCAGTACTGGGTGCTTTCTTCATCTTCCTTGAGACCCTATTTCTGTAACAATGCACCCACTAATTGCTGGCCAGCTCCCAGAATCTTCTTGGACAGAGAACCTGGCTTCCTGTAACTGTTTATAGATCACTTCCAAAATTGCTCTAATTTTCATGGCCTGTGGCTGGACAATCAATCATCAATGAATATTTTAGCACTTCTAGGCCTGAGTGGTCTTAAAGTAGTGGATTGTGCATGCTGAAACTGAAAGACTGTATGTCTGTATGGGTAAAGCAAATTCAGATAAACAGTGATCAGAAAACTGAGCAGCTAGGTGGTTTAGTTGAAGCCCTAGCTTTGGAGTTAGAGACATTTAAGTTAAAATTCATCTTCAGATATTTATTAACTTAGAGAAGACACATAATAATAATAATAACAAACATTTTTATTCAACTTTAAGGTTTTTGAAATATTTTATGTAATTTAATTGAACCACACAACAAACCTGGGAGGTAGGTACTATTTTTATTATTATTATTATTCCCATTTTACAAATAAAGAACTGAGGCATGGAGAGATTTATAACTTGCTTAATTATACAGTATATGAGATAAGATTCAAACTTGGGCATTCATGACTTATAATCAGAAAGACAATTAGGTAACAAGAGTGGTTGGATCAGTGGCCTAGAGTTAGGAAGACCTGACTTCAAATGTAGCCTCAGATATTAACTCTATGACCTTGGCAAGTCGCTTAACCTCTGCTTTAGTTTACTCATTAGTAAAATGGGGATAATAATATCACCCATCTCCCAGAGGTATTATAAGAATCAAATGAAAAAAAAAATGTTTGTAAAGCAATTAGTGCAGTGTCTGGCACAGAGTAATTGCTATATAAATATTAGCTATTATGATTATAAGTCCTATATTTTATCTACTAGTCCAGTGGTTCTCAAACTTTTGTTCTTAGTATCTTTATACCAAGAGTGGGGAATATCTGGCCAGTGGGCTGTAAAAGGCCCACAAAATCATTTGCTAAGACAATTGAAGGTGATAATGAGCTGAAAGCTATGTACAACAATCTCCCACTACTAGAGTTCTATAAATTGATAATTTCACATGGCCCATGAAAGATGTTATAAATATCCACATAATTCTTGGCAAAAAAATTCCCTACCTCTGCTTTATACTATTAAAATCATTTAATTTAAAAATTAAAAATTAAAAAAACTGTCAAAAGAGTTTTTTCTTATGTGGATTATATTTAATAGGTATTTACCATAATAGAAATAAAATCTAATTTTGAATCAGTAGATGCTCTGAAAGGGTTTTAGAGATCCCCAGGATTCTCTGGACTATACTTTGAGAACCACTGCACTAGGCCACTTAAACTTAATCTAGGTGCTTCTAACTACTTTGGGTCTCAATTTCCTTATCTACAAAATAGATGGGTTGCACTACAATGACCTTTAAGGTCTCTTTCAACTCTGGATCTATGATCTTATGAAATATGAGTACAATAATAATATTTAACATAGCTGCGACTTTCGGAGTAAAGACTTCCCATTGCTGTGAATTCCCCTTATAGGCATCTTTTAGAAGTATTCTTTGTTCTAACACCTCTTTTTTCTGAATCACTTAAACTCTGCAAACATTTCTGTCAGTGCCAGTTAAATAATTGCATAAAAGCTTATCACAAAGGGGTTGAGTATCTTCTTTAATGACCTGGAGAACTTACTGTTGAGGAGAGAGGAATTAAATATGTGTACTTTTGGCAATATATTGTGTTCCGTTAAGTTCTAAGATCAGATAAAACAATAAGCAAGGACAGCAAAAGGAGAAAGGGGGGGGGG
>JAJPUD010001063.1:433493-452848 GCA_023553655.1 Myrmecobius fasciatus
GAGAAAGAGAGAGAGAGAGAGAGAGAGAGAGAGAGAGAGAGAGAGAGAGAGAGCGCCCACGAGGGCTAGTGACCAAGCAAACTTTATGAATGTAACAGTTGAAGTGATTTGAAATTTCAATCTTTGGTTTTGCAATTCATAGTGGGTACATACTAGGAAAAATCCACCATAGCAGAAAAAGAAAAATGTGACTATAAAGTGCTCTATTCTTTTTAAAAATAAAAAAATATATATATTTTCTCAATCACATGTAAATAAGAAATTTTAAACTTTTTTTTCCCCAAATTTTGAGCTCAAGATTCTCTCTCTGCCTTCATTTTGTTCTCCCTCCTTGAAAGAACTAGTAATTTGGTATAGATTATGCATGTGCAGTCATGCAAAATATTTCCATTTTATGAATTGCTCTTGTAGTAGCAGTGGAGACCCAGTGGAAAAATTTGGGATCTCAGGGGAGCCCATCTCTCATGTAGACTCATAAAGAGTAGCATGGTGGCTAATAATAAGAAGACCAACTTAAAGTAGGGTCGACATGAATTCTGTTTCAAAAGAATTGAATGGAGCAAGTGTGATTTAGGCAACTAGGTATATGCCCTGATGGTATAGGTACAGTTGATTAAGTGCTGGCCTAGAATCAGGAAGACCCATCTTCAGGAGTTCAAATCCAATTGCCAAGCCTGGAGACTCATTGTCCTGAATTAAAATATAGCCAGCCACATACTAGCTGTGTGATTCTGGGACAACTCACTTAATTCTTCACTTCAATCATCCTCATTTGTAAAATGAATTATAGAAGGAAATGACAACCTACTTCAATATCTTTGCCAGGAAAATCCCAAATGGAGTCATGTACACAAATGAAACAGAACAACAACATGATATAAGGCAGATTGTTTTATCAATTGTCTAAAGTCATGTGTGACTCTTCGTGACTTCATTTGGGATTTTCTTGGCAAAGATACTGGAGTGGTTTGTGATGTCCCTCTCTAGCTCATTTTACAGATGAGGAAACTTGTGACTTGTCTAAAATCATACCACTAATAAGTGTATGAAGAGTATGTGTGTGTTGTATATATGTGTGTATAGATGTATACATATATATATGTATATACACATAAAATTATTTTTCCTCCATAAAAAGACAACTAAATGTAAAGGAAAACTAGGGGAGAATTTTGACATGGAAAGAACTAACTTTTAACTGAGTGTGAATTGTGACTCAAAAAGTCCAGCAATGAAGCATTTGGGAAATCTAACTGCTGAGGAGAAAAAGGCATAAACAAAAAAAAATCTACTCTGAAAGATACTGTAGGTTTTGAACAGGCATAGAAAAGCCTATGGATGTTTCAAATTCATCACTTCTAGGACACTACCTCATTGTAGTATTTTCTAATTTTCTGATGGAGAAATAATACACTTTCAAACTTACCATTCTCTTTAGATGTTCTGCTTTACGATACACTGAACCAGCTCTTGTGAAATTTCTTATATTTCTGTAACCTTCAGTGAAGCAGAAGCAGTGATGGAAAAGAGAAAGAATACATATCTAGGTTTAAAGGGCCCTGTTGGCCCTCACTTCTGATCTTTGGTCACTGAGAAAGGCCAATGAACCAATTTATTGGTTATTGTTAGTTTAATTAATTGATTGTGCTCAGAACTGTCTCTCAAAATTTCTATCATGACACACATGATATTTATTATTTTGTAGCATGCCCTTGATAATAAAAGATATCATGCTCAAAGAATTGCCTCAGTTTACCCTTTTATTAAATTTCATTCACAATAACTTGTATAATCAAGCAGAACAAATTTCTACATTGACTATGTCTAAAAAAAGGTCTATGGGGCAGTAGGTGGCGTAGTGGATAGAGCACCAGCCCTGAAGTCAGGAGGACCTGAGTTCAAATGTGGTCTCAGACACTTAACATTTCTTAGCTGTGTGACCCTGGGCAAGTCACTTAACCCCAATTGCCTCAGCAAAAAGCAAAAAAAAAAAAAGTCTATGACTCATTCTATGCTCTGAATCCTCTGCATCAAGTGAATCCAAAAAATCATGAATTTCAATCACATTATTTGACAAAGCAAAATGTTCAAAAAGTAAAAAGGGATACAAAAGGAAACTTTATTATTTCTAAAGGAACCATAGACAACAACTACTATAAGTATTAAACTTATATGCTACAAATGCATTACTCTCCAAATTCGTAAAGGAAACACTTATTTAGTCTATATAGTACATAGTAACACAATAGTGACAGGAGATTTTAATGTCCTTTTCTCAGTTCTGGATGACAATTGTTATGACTATGTTGTGGTCTATGAAGGATGTGTTTACTATTTCTGCTTTTTTATATTTGCTTGCAATATCTTATCATGATACACAGTCAATTTTTGTAAAAATTCCATGTGATATTGAGAATATATTTATTCTTTTGTAATCCTATTTGGAAGACAACATAGTCATTTATCTATGGTTTCTCCCTCAATTTATTCAATAGTCACTGATTCAGGAACTATAAGCAAAAGACACAAACCAATGTAGACTTAACAGTGCAATCATAAATAATAAGGAAGTCAGAGAATAAATCATAGAACAATTAAACATTATGTGAAAGAAAATAATGATGATTCATCATAACAAAATTTCTGGATTGTAGTAAAGGTAGTGTTCAGGGGAAAAACCACATACAACCTCATATTAACAAATTAGAAAAAGAATGAAGTAATGAATTGAATGGGGGCAGTGAGGTGTCTCAGTGGATACAATGCCAGACAAGTCAAGAACACTTCCTGAGTTAAAATCTGGTCTTAGAAACTTAATAGCTGTGTGATCCTGGGCAAGTTACTTAATAATCTTGTTTGTTTAAGTTCCTCATCTATAAAATGAGCTGGAGAAGGAAAGATCAAAGCACTCAAATATTTTTGTCAAGAAATTCCCAAATTAAGTCACAAAGAGTCAGACATAACCAATTTACTAAAGAACAATGAATGAACTGAATATTCACTTAAATTAGAAATCCAACAAATAAACAAAACTACAATAGGCACAAATTGAAATTAAAAATTAGAGAAGAAATGGATCAACTGGATCAAAAAAATTTCAAAGAAATGATAACAATAAAAGTTGGTTCTTTGAAGTGACAATAAAATCAATAAACTTTTAGCTAATCTGATTTTAAAAAGGGGGAAAATCAAATCAATAAAATAGCAAATGAGTAAGATAATATTGTAATAAAACCAGAAGAAATAAAAAAGAATAATCATAACTTATTATATGTTTGTATACTAATAAAACTGTGACGACACAGAAAAATAGAAATATATCTTTAAATCCATAAAATAAACCAAATTGTTAGAATATCAGATAGTTATTTTATATAATTCAGTCTCAGAGGAAAAAAAGAGAATTATTTATAAAGGAATTAACTATCAAAGGAAAAACTCCTGGTCCTGATAGAGTCACAGGAAAAATTTCAAATTAGATCTCAATGTGGCCAGAAATGACTAGGTTGATCCTTCTCTAAAAGGGTTTGAATGGAGATTCTTTCCTTTCTAATCCTCAAGGGGGTACCTTAATGTCATAAACCTGACATGCTGCCCAAGCTCTAGCATGATGGGGACATTGTTCTAAAGCAGCAGTTCTCAAAGTGTGGCCCAGGAATCTTGAGCTTTTTCCATGAGGCCCATGAGATCAAAACTATTTTCATAATAATATAAAGTCATTTTATAACATAGTAAAGATAATAGACATAACCAAAACAAAGAAAACTTTTTGAGGTCCTCCATGAAATTTAGAGTACAAAGGAGTCCTGAGACGAAAAATTTCGAGAACAGCTGTTCTAAGATTAAGAAGTTATATTCTTTCATTATTTATATATAGCCTCCCCTTTCCTGCTTCCTAAAAGCTGAATTATGGAATTGTGGAACAGGAAGAAACCTTATAACACAGAATTCTAGATCTAGAAGGTAACTTGGAATATAGAATGTGGATTGTTAGGGTAGAGAACACCCTTTATTTGAGTATTTGTTTTATTTTAAACACATTCCTTATCTGAGAAATTTTTAGAGCTGAATGGTACTTTAGAAAGGAAGCAATATGGACAATAGGACAAATGCTGACCTTGGGGCTCCAGGAATTGGACAAGTTGTTTCATTCCATAGACTTCAGTTGCCTTATCTAGAAAATGAAGTCACAGAGATGTCAATTAAGGAAAATTTCTGAGTGCTGTTGAACTAGATTAAAATGCTATTGGGAAATGTTTCATAAAATAAATAAAACAATAATATAATCTTGGTATAAATTTGTGGTTTTCTAAGCCAATTGGAGGTCTCCAAGGATCAATTTTTACTTGAGTTCAATGCCTTTAGATTAGAAAGTGCCCAAGATCCCTTCCTTGGGGAGAACTCTAGTACTATGAGCAAAGAACACTGAAACTTGAAAGAATTTTAAGACCAAAAAATATTACTTTTAGAAAGGATTTTAGAGCAAAGATTAGGTTGGGAAGGGACTTTGTAATTTAGAATGTTATAGCACAAATCATAAAACATTAGACCTGGAAGAAATTCTACAATAGAGAATGATAGAACTGGAAGGAACCTTAGAAATTACTGAACATTCAAATTTGCATACATTATATCAAAACCTAAACCAACTCTTTTCACTATCTTCTAGTATGGAAAGAAAGGCCAGCACTGGACATTTTATGATCACTGAGTGTTACTGGATGTACAACAAACTGCAGGCTATTCAATAAATTCTCAGATCTGCATTCATCACTTCAGCAATTCACAAAACTATGACATTTAATGCCAATGCAAATAAACTTGTCATACAGTGACATTGTACTTGAAGGAGTTGATCGAACATTGATTGGGTGACTTTGCTGAATATAAATCACCTATTTATTTAGAGAAAACTGTTGACTTAAGATTAGTCAATACATATTCATAAAATATTGGTGAGATAAATTAACCACAATAAATTACCGACTAGGAATCATTTGCATTATGCTGAACATGGAGGACAAAAGCTGTTTTACTATGGATTCAATGGAATAAATGTTTTACCTAGCCATTCTTGAGTAATTTGAAATGGATCCTGGATTCTGTGAAGTACTATCTCAACCCAGTTGTAGGAATATAAAGATGTTGGAAGGGCAGCCACATATGTTATAATATGTGAATAGTTTTATTGAGCATGCATAAAAATAGCCTTTTTTTCCTCTTAACTAACTAAAATGAGGATTTAAGGTAAAAAAATGTTTAACATCAATTTTTGTCCTTGGAGTTACTTAGGTACATTCTAGGACAAATTTAAATCGACAGACTTGAGCTACTTGTTTAAGCAAACATGAATATAAATGAGTGGCCAGAACTATTGCCACTGATGGTAGGATACATTTTTACATAGAACTTTATAATTACAAAATATTTTGTATAAATTTTCTAATCTAATTCTTCCATTACAGCTTCACTGCTGTATATTAACTGATGTATACTTAGAAAATTCAGAATCTTTGGAATTTATCTATTATTTTCATAGACCTTTGAAGTCAATTTGGTTCAATTCAATTTATTTTAATTTAATTCAGAGTATTGAGATATTGCTACATTCTGGGTAAGGTAATGATGAAGAAAGAAAAAACAAATAAGGTGACTTATTGAACCTAAAGACCCAATTATTGGCCCAATAATATATGGGGTGGCACCAATAAATAAGCAAGTTTACTTGAAATAAGGAAGTCTCTATAGAAGTAGATTACAATGCAAATTGCAGAGGTTAAGTATTATAGAAGGTCAGAGATATTGGATATTATAGATTTAAAGGGTCAAAAAGTCTTGGAACTTAGAATTTAGAGGCCTAGTTGATTCTGTATTTAGACAGAAATTCCTGAAATGTATTCTTCCAACCTCCTATTGAAGATCTTCAGGAATAAGGAATCTGTTACTTATTAAAACTACCCAATCTACTTTGAGAAAGTTAAAATTGTTCCCAGATCATCCCATGTACAACTATACAGTCACAGAAGGTTAGAGATATAAGAGAACTCAGAAGCCATTTAGTCTAACCTAAGCATAAATACCTTCTACAATGGAAAAAGTTATTTCTGGGTACTTCAGTGAGGGGATGTCTACTACTTCTCAAGACTGCCTATTCCATATGCCCAAAGAATTATTAAACTGCCTTTACCACTTGAAGCAGCAGTTTTACTAAGTCTGTGTCCAAATCTGGTTAGAGAAAAAAGAAAAAAAAACCTATATGTTCTAAACTATTTCTAGTAGCTCTCTTTGTTGTGGCAAAGAACTGGAAATTGTGGGAATGCCTGTCAATTGGGGAATGGCTGAACATGTGACATATGATTATGATGGAATACTACTCTACTATAAGAAATTATAAGCTTGATCATCTTAAAAAAACATCAATACACTTACATGAAACAATGGAGAGTGAAATGAACAGAAGCAAGAGAACATTTTATATAGCAACAGCGTTATTGTTTTAAGAACAATTTTGAGCATATGACATTTATGTAGGACTTAGATGAGGAGTCCCAGGGTCAGAGGGTACTTTCAAGGTATGAATTACAGGAATGAAGTGATCTTCCAGATTAAAGGGTTTTTGGGGGCATGAAAGAACAGTCCAGAATAGTTTAACTTGTGGGAAATGAAGAAAAATTCAGGAATAAAGACATGATATTCCAGCCATAATCTCCCCCTGAGCAGGCTAGATGGGGAGCACTATGTTCAGTTCTATTTTATTATAAATACCTATTATATTGTAAATTAGTATTATAAATGCCAAACCAATTACAAAGGACATATGAAGAAAAATGCTATCTGCATCTAGAGAAAGAACTGATAAATAGAAGTATATATAGAATGATTTTAGAATTATATGTATATGTATGTATGTATATACATATATTTGTGTGTAATGATAACCATCTCTAGGGTGAGGAGGAAGAAAAAGGACAAAAAGAAAATTACATTATAATTTGTTATATATTTAAAAGGAATAGCAAGTTGTACAGAATGGATTTGCAATTTCATGTGTAATCTTTTAAAAATCATGCTGTTATGGAAATGCTTGTTTTATTTCATAAATTAAAAAAGACAGCTCTTTTCATTTCCAGTTAGGTATAATTATTAGGAAATGTAGATGATACTTAAATTTGGCCTTTGGTGACCTCTACATATTGCTCCTAGTTTGTTGACTAAATCTAAGATGAATGAATGTAATTCCTGTTCTATATGACAGATCTTTAAATGTTTAAGAAAAGAAATCTTGCTTTCCTTAAGCATTCTCTTTTCTTGTCAAGGTAACTCCAGTTTCTTTAACTGATCCTTATAAGACACATATTCAAGACACTTCACCATTCTGGTTTTCTTTCCCTACATAGAATTTGCTCTTAGTAAATATTGATTTTAGAACTGAACACAGTACTCCAGATCTTATCTGCTCAGGAGAAGAATATGGCTGGAATACCATTTCTTTATTCCTGAGTTTTCTTCATTTCCCACTAGACTGAACTATTCTGGACCATTCTTTCATGCTCCAAAAAGCTCTTCATTCTGGAAGACCACTTCAGTCCTGGAACCCATACCTTGAAAGTACTCTCCGACCCTGGGACTCCTCCTCCTGTCTACATTTCCCCGCCAGATGACATTTCTGTATATTCTTCCATCATACATTCTCCCCCCCCCCTTTCCCTGCCTTTTCAGCTTTCTTTTATATATTATGTTCTCCATTAAATGTTAACTTCTTGAGGCTTGGGATTGTCTTTGTATTCTCTTTGTATTTGTATTCTAAGCTCTTAGTTTATTGTCTGGCACGTAGTAAGTACTTGATAAATGCTCAGTCACTGACTGACTGATTGTACCTCCCTCAATATAGACCACGATAGCATTAGCAATTTTAACTGCCTTATCATACTATGTTCACAGCCTGCAGTCATTAAAAATACAATGCTCCCTAGAACACTTTTCATTTTATAGCATTTACAGAGGTATTTCTATGTTAAAAATTTAGTAAGAATAAAGAATCATTTCTCCCAATACCTTCCAATTTCCTTTATACTTTGGAGTTTGGGGGTATAGGCTCAAATATTAGCTTACTTCCTACATATCATTGATCTCACCAAGTTCATGTCCAGATGTGACATAGTACTGGATGAATCCTTATGCTAATTGCAACTGGTTTGAGTTTAGAAGGCTACTTACTGCTTTTTGGGTTATCAGTGTTAGGCTGGCCACTGGCTAGCTAGTATCACACCTAGAACCCATCAAGATTTTGGAATATCAGGAGCCAGAGCATCCTCACAATCTTTTAAAACTTACAACATCTTGGAGGCTCCATTCTCTTTACCTAAAACAAAAAAAAATGAACAGGTTAAGGAGAGACATGTTCCTTTGAGGCCACATAAGTTGAGAGAGGTGAAGGCTGCAAGGTTTTTCCTTTACCATGTAGTCTTTCACTGGACATGGTGAGTATTGGAGTTGCCAGTATTCTCTAAGAGTTATAAGAAAAATAGGCTTCCCAGTGCTATACAGTATTGATATGATTTCACATCCTATTCTATTAGCTACCCTTGTTTCTGTTTATTATCTCTGTCTCTCACCCTCTTTTTCTTTTATCAAAGTTAATTGACAAATTCTCTGTGTATTGATATTCATCTTTTTAGAGAACTTCCCTTTTTCTTCTTCAGAATTGTTTCTCCTTGTGTCTGCAGAATATAATTTTTGAGAACTTCACATACTTTCTGGACTTACTTCTTTTGTAGAATTTTGGGTCATGGAATCATGCTTATCCCTTCTCTGAACTTTTTGAAATTGACTTTTCCAAAATCTTGGGTGCTATTCCCAATTTTCTTTTCCTTTGTTTATAAATTCTATGAAGAGTGAACATTTCCTCCCAAAGTTCTCATCATTCTCATTCTCAGCAAACTGAATTCTTTTGGTGAGAATTTGATATAATTTATTATAACCTCCTTTATACTTCCTTTACTTTAGGAAGAATTGAATCAAAAACTGAATCAAAGAATTAAGGCAATTAAAAAAACCTGCTCTTTTTTTTGTTGGGGGGGGGGAGGATTTTCAACAGATATTTGAATGATCAAAGTCTCCTATCATTATTATATCATGTTACTGTGCCATATTTGTGAACTGTTTTATAAAGTTCTCATTTATGCCTTTTTCCTAATCATTTGAGTATAGTTCAGTGATTGTGTAATTTTTGTTATTGCCTGCACTAATTGTTATTCAATAATTTCCAATGCATGTTTCCTTCCTTATAGTTTTTGCATTTCCTCATATGACTATTTTCCCTTAATAATTAAGATAATTCAGGGCAGCTAGGTGGCACAGTGGATAGAGCACCAGCCCTGAAGTCAGGAAGACCTGAGTTCAAATCTGGTCTCAGACACATAACATTCCCTAGCTGTGTGACCCTGGGCAAGTCACTTAACCTCAATTGCCTCAGCAAAAAAAAAAAAAAAATTAAGATAACTCTTACTTTCTTTACTTCTAATCACTTTTTTTGGAATAAGCTGTACCTTTCTAGAATTATATTTTATCATAACTCTCACCCTAACAAATTTCCATGATACTTGGGGCTCATATATGGCTTCTTGTATTAAGATCTTTAGTTTGTCTTGTTTGTGAAGTGAATTTTCCCATTTCTACCCTTTGAGTCCAATTAGAATCAATCTAATATCTTTTTAAAAATTTGATTTTTTCAAGTAATAGATGTATTTTATCTCCTTTCTTCCCCTTCCTTGGAAAAAATAATCAAACAATCCTTGTAATAAATATCCTTAGAAAAACAAAATGAATCTAGCCTGTGTTCCACATGATAACCTTTCATAAATATGACAAGTACCATATTTTCCTTAATATTTATCTTTTTCATTTCTAAACACTTCTAGTTATTTCAACTAACTTTTGGCTTTTGATCTCATCATTCAACTGAAACTACTCTCTCCAAAGTTACTAAAGATCTTTTAATTTCTAAATCTAATGACTTTCCCCTCTTAATCCTCATAATTTTTGACTTCTCTGACAACCTTCTTCTTCTGGATACTATATTTTTTCTAAGTAAATTTTTATGATGATGCTTTTTTTTTTTGTTCTCCTCCATCCTACATGTTACAGTGAGTAGAGAGTTGGGTTTGGAACCAGGAAGACCTGAATTCAAATTTGGTCTCAGATACTTGCTAGCTGGGAGGTTATTGGTAAATCTCTTTAATCTCTATTTGCCTGTTTCCTCATCTGAAAATGGGGATAATAGCTCCTGTCTCTTAAGATTGCTGAGAGGATCAAATAAAGTAATAACTGTAAAATTAGCATAGTGCCTGGCAGATAGTAAGCACTATTTAATGTTAGCTATTGCTATTATTATTACTTGTTTCCATTTTAGCAATATATTTCTCCTTGTTGGTCTGAATCAGATCTAGAATTACCTCTATATGCTTCTTCCTTTATTATTTGATAAATGAAATTTTCTTTAAGGAAATCAATAATTTATTAACTGATGTCAGTAGAAAAAGAATTCCAATAAGAATTTGGTTAATTGAAGTTCCCAAGCACTATTTTATCATGCCTCTGCAGCAGGTTTATTATTTATCTCTGAATTCCCAATCTATTTCATCCTTCTTTCCAAGTGATCTGTAGTATACTTTTTAAATAATCTTCATTATTTTTCTCCTTGTATTGATTTTCAGTCAACTTATTTCCTTTATGCTTTTCTTTTGATTCTGGGATTTGTTCCTTTGAGCAGCATATTTTTAAAACACACAATACTATCTTCCTATCTATTTTATTTCTTTTAAATAAGATGTAACCTTTCAAAACATTTTGCCCATCATGAATCCCACCCATTAACTTTCAGTGATACTTCTAAAGTACAATTTCCCTCAATGCTTTAGAATCTCTACTTTAGCTTCCTTATTAACTCAGGTATTAAGAGTTTATAATCTAGTTTAATAAGAAAACCAGCTAAGTATTTTGAAGTGTAAGAAGTGTGTGCACTGGAGGAGAAGAAAGATTAGGTAACCATTTAGTACATTACAAGATATAACATGTTAAAACTATAAGAATTATATAAATAAAATGTCAGGCTTACTTTGAGAGAGTAAAGGTAATTTTGGATTGAGATTATTAGAAGAAAATTTATAAAAGCAACAAATTTGAACTTGTACTTGAAAGATGGATAGGATTTTAACACCAGGGATGGAGGCATTTCAGGCATAGGGAGGAAAATAAACAAAGACACGAAAGTAAGAAAGCAGAGGATGTGAAAAAATGGAAACAATCTGTATAGATTTTTGTGATGGACTTTTCTCCATAAGTTATCATGGAGGCATCACATTTAGACTCTAACATTTCATTCTCAGAAGTGAAAAATGAGTAAGTAGAAAACATAAGTAAGGAAAATAAAATTGGTATTAGACAAGTATACACAAAGGATATCCTGTTGAAAGGTTTTTTTTTTTTTGGTGGGGAATTTTCTGAATGAGGGAGGGATACCAGATATTTACAAGAAAAATCAACAAGTTTATTGTTATTGAAAATAGAGAATATCAATAACTATTGATTCACAATGCCTATTCTTTCATTTCTAAAAACTACATTAAAATTATATATATATATATATATATATACATATACACACACACATTTTGAGGGCAGCCTTGCATGGTGTCTGATGCATAGTATCCATTTATTTATCTGTCTATCCTTGATGATTGCATGAGAAGTTTAACATTCACATTCCCCTTATGAAACTATATAACTAAAAATCATGTAATATCACAGTTTCCCAAAGAATTGAAGAGGCAGTTTACCCAAAGATCAAAGTAGAAATGCATGGGAGGCATGAATAGGCTGGAATATTTTGCCAAGAAAGAATTGTGCTGAAGATGTGAAGAAAACCATAAACATAATGTGACTGGAAAAGGACATGGGCTGGTCATGGTATAAAAAATTTGAGATAATTGATGGTTTGTGATTTACTAAGAGATGCAAAGTGGTGACCCCAGTATGTGAGATGGTTCCCTTTGGAGGATTCATGTAAAAATAGGAACAAAAGTCACCTGTGATGTATATAGTATTATGAATAGATTGTAGTCTGTGCCACTGAAAGGAGTGATCACATTGAAAAGATTACAGATTCATTGAAGAACTCAAGTATAATCAAAGAACAGGATCCTATCTAATAAAAGACTGAGATCTGCACACATGTGATTCTGCTATATCATTGATGCATCCATTTTCTGATTCAAATCTCTTTGATGACATCTTTCTCTGTCTCTCAATGCTTTAAAATATGCTCTCTAGTAGAGGTCCCTGTGGTTTTATACTTTCTTTTTACAAGATTTCAATTATCACATTTTTAATAAAAGCTTTTTATTTTCAAAATACATGCAAAGACAGTTTTAATAGTCACCCTTATGTTCCAAATGTTTCTCCCGCTTTCCTCCCTCCCATAGATAGCAAGTAATCCAATATAGTTTAAACAAGTTCAATTCTTCTAAACATATTTCCACATTTACCATGCTGTGCAAGAAAAATCAGATCAAAAGAAAAAAAATGAAAAGGAAAAGTAAGCAAAGAACAACTAAAAAGGTGAAAATACTATGTTGTGATCCACAGTTAGTACCCATAGTCCTTTCTCTGAATGCAGATGGTTCTCCCCATCAGAAGTCTATTGGAATTGGATTATCACATTATTTGGAAAAATATGTTATTTAATGATTATGAGTTTTTTGCAAATTCCTTTTCTTTGATTTCATAATTGTTGAAGTTTTGTTTAATTCACAATTGATTTAATTTTTGTCTTCTGAATTTAATTTTTCCTTAAACATTTCAGTGATTTTCATGATAGTTTATGTTAATATTTCAACCTAGAAATAAACATTAAAATATAAAAACATAATTAAAAAGAACAGGATAATTAAATACATTTTTCATTTTTAATATACTGGAAAAATTTTAAGAAACCATATTTTTTCATAGAATACCAGTTTTTTTTTAAAATGTTTTAAACTAAAAAGTAGAAGACATATACAATTTAATATAGAAGACATAGCCTTGACTCTCAAGAAAGAAGATCTGGACTCAAAATATATCTCTTATTCTTACTACCTGTATGGCCCACTTACTGTATGATTAAATTATGAAGATGTTTACATCTAGCATGTGAAGGTTTCCCCTGGTGGAATGGGCAAATGAGAACAATTTGTTCCAGTGGCTATGAAGACAACTGAAGCAGATACTGTGGAGTGCTCAGATATTGGTCAGACACTAAAGATATGCATCCATTGCATCCCAACCCATCACCATTCATTTTGACTTTTGTCTTACTATTGGAATTTGATGATTTTGGAAGAGATAGTGAGGCTGACAACTTTGTGCAACTCTGCTTCACTTAAATCATCAGCAAGTCAAGACATCATCCATTCATAATCTTCTGAGAAAATGAAAGATGAACCATTTTAACCTATATTGGCTTTGGTAAAATCACTTAACTTCACTAGATCATAGTTTTCTTATTTTTAAAATGAGGAAGTTGGATTGGAAGGCTTTTGGTGTTCTGCATAGATCTATAACTATGATTGTTAAGATATTATTCTTATCCCATGTATCAAAGTCTTGATACCATGGGGATCCCAGATAATCCTACTTTGCCCTGGTTTGTCTAATTTCATTAGCTGCAGATTGAACAAGGTATCAATTTGAGTTGGAATTTGAAGCTTATTGGCACTGTCTTCCATGGCTTTCTGTTTGACATCACCATTTTATTGGGTTTATAGAATATCTTTCTCTTGGGACTAACTTTTCCCCTCTTCCTATACCATTGTTTCATATCTGATAAAATGCTTTCAAAAAATCTATGAAAACAGCAGCAGAGTTAGATAGAATATACCCAAACTTGTTATATAAATATACTGATTCATATTATTATACAGGCAGCAGTTATGTTGGATTATTAAGGGTTAGACATATGATAAGTATTCATTCCATTTAGGGGTAAAATATCCAGCAGTGGGGCAGGATTTGTTTCCCTGATTGGTTTTGTAATGCTGGAGAAACCAAGACAGGATAGAGATTAGAGATTTTTAATAGTTTATTGATAGTAGTGGAGAGTTTTGAATCCATGATAATGGGACTGAATGGAACTCTTGTCTCAAAGCATGCAGCCCTCTGAGTGAGGGGCTCCAGGGACTCTTATAGGGCCCAGTGCTTGGGAAAACAAAGGAAGAAGAAGGTGTAGAACACTGGGAGGAAAGAAGTTCCAGGAAAGGAGCATAAATTCAGTTCTGACAGGTTGGATCCTGTGGAGGATGGATCATAAATTCTGATAAGAAGCTAGGAGACACTGAGTCTGAGACCAGAAAGATATGCCCAAACGTTGGAGATAGCATCCGGAATTTTAGGACTCTTTGAAATGCTAGTAGCCAGAGCTCTGTAGCCCCAATTATCTCAGTCCTAATGACCAGGAAGGGGGGCCACCAGGGAGACTGAGGCAGAACAATTCAGGGAAATTGAGGCAGAACAATTAAGAGAAATGGAGACAGGGGAACTGAGGCCAACAGTTTCTTTTAGAACAGGTGAAATATGTTGACAGGATGATCCTTGAAATTAGTCCTCTACTTTCCTGAAATTATCTTTTTCATTTTTCTTGCTTTAATGGAATCCTCATGTATGTGATGCTGGGGAGGCGATAACTGACACATTAAAAAGCATCTGGGAAAAAAGCTCAGAGGACAGAATTGTTCTCAGGTCAGAGTCATACAAAATAGAAAAATCTATCTTTGCTGAGTGTCCTTCAAAACAGACACGTAAATATAAAGACCTTTAAAGTTGCTTGGCCCTAATGAAAATCCTTCAGTCAATAAATGGAAAAAACAGAAAATGACCTTTGGCATTCTTGTGAAGTCAGCCTTTAGACACCTTTTCTCTTTAGAATTCAAGCAAATCTAAGGGGCACTTGCTTAGTGAATATCTATCTATATATGGTTTCCTTGGAGTAGGTAGGTGGTATATTGAATAGAATGAGAAGCCTGGAGTCAGGAAGACTCATTTTCCTTAGTTCAAATCTGGCCTCAGACATTAATTTTGTAACCCTGGGAAAATCACTTCACCCCATTTGCATTAGTTTCTCTCTCTCTCTCACACACACACACACACACACACACACACACACACACACACATCTACTCCCTCCAATAAAATAGGATTATAGGATCTTTAGTTAGAGGACAACCAGCCCAATAGATGAGGAAACTGAAACCCACATAAGTTAGATGAATTTCTTAAGATCACAAAAGTAGTAAACATTCGAGATGAGGTGTGAACTCAGGTTCTCTGGTTCCAGAACCAATGTTCTATTCACTGTATCATGTTACCTTACAAATAACTACTTATTCTCTATAATTTTGCAAGATTCTTGTTCATTACTTTTTATTGCTGCAACAATTTATTGCCAAGTTGAAGCTGTTGACTTTGGGATATATTCAATTAAAACTTAGCTCTGAGCTCCCACCCACATGATACTGTGCCCTTTTTAAAAATTTGTATTTAAGTGAACACTAATCATGGCATAATGGGGTCAGATATATAAAGAATTGCTAAGCATGCTTGAATGCTGTATACATTTTTTTTATCTCCCATAGATTTAATAAACAAAGAATATAGGACAACTAGCACATGATACAACAATAAATCATCTATCAAGTGGCTGTATGCATGCTGCTCTCCTAAGAAACCCTTAGACTTGGGATTGCTCTGAACTGAGGAATTCAAGTTCAAATCCTCCACTGAACATGTAAGTGTAAGAACACAATTCCTACAGGGTAGGCAATTTAGGAGAGATAAACCAATCAGCAAGCATTTGTTAAGAATCTCCTATTTTCCAGGAACTAAGCTAAGCATTAAAAGATATAGAGACAAAAGAGAAATAATCCTGTTCTCAAAGAAATTTAACAAAACACATAAATATAACACACACACACACATACACACACACAAACACATACACATGTATATGCTTACATATATTCCTGTCCAAAGAGATATATCAATACACATGGATATATACCCCCCACACATGTATAATACACATGTGTATATATGTTCATATGCATATACATGTGTATATGTGCATTCCTATATACATAGGTCTTGCCACTGGAGGGCACCTCTTTTGGCCATAGCTAATGCATCATGGAACATGGTAGGTGGGTTGGGTTGCCAGCACCAACAAGAACTCTGTCACCAACATTTTTTGATAATTTCTCTTCTATTTGCACAGTACCACTCTCCTTATAATTTTATCTCTTCTTCTGCCTTTTCTTTTCATTTCCTGACATCATCTCTTGCTGCACCAAAAAGCAGGATTGGGAAGGGACAGAAAAAAAAAATGACTGGGTTGCTGCATGAGTGACACTTGTTTTCAATTTCTTGGATCCTTAGTGTTCCATAACTTGCAATCATACCAGAAGAATAATGATGTTATAAAGATGAACCTTTGCTCCAGAAAGAAGTCTTGGATTATTAGAAGTATGCAGTTTTTCAAAGGTTATTAAGCCATTTTTTTCTCCTATTCAATCTAGGACTATACCACATTGTCCATTTGCAGTTACTATCCTAGATTTAAAAATGGTTTTGAGGGGGAACAAATAATTATCTTCAAGACTGATCATTCACTACTATTATCTATCTTTGTATCTATCATCTATTTCTCTATAGACAAACTTTATATACTTTCCATCCAATTACATATCATAATCTAAAGTCTAGAGATTCTTAGCAGGGAGTATGTGATTTGGGTTTTTAAAAAATATTTTGACAACTGTTTAGTTATAATTGGTTTCTTTTGTGTTTCTATGAAATTTATTTTATATATTTAAAAGCACTCTTTTGTGAAAAAGTCTACAGGCTTCACCAGACTGACAAAGGGATCTGACATAATTGGAAAAAGGTAGAGAAAACTTCATAATCTAAACAATTTTTTCCTATACAGTTAGGCCTTCTGAATGGTTATGGATCTCATCCAGGAGACTGGAATTCATACATAAACATAGATAGTACATATAGAGATGTAAAATAAATTTCTATTTATAGAGAATTGATCTTCATCAATAAAATTTATCATTATTGATCATAATCAATAGTCTTTATTAAGTGGCTTCTTTGTGTAGAATATTTACTGAATACATTGCCTGTTGCTTCTAAACTAGACTCTGAATCAGCTCAAATCATTACCAAAGTCTGAACAGTTATATAGTTCTTTGACTAGTATTATTCTGAGTTTGAATAACTGTGATTCTGGGCAGGTCATCTTATTTCTTTTGGCCTCATTTCCTCATCTGAAAAATATAGGATAATAATAGCACATGCTCCTATGATTACCTTGAGAATTTAATGAGATAACTTGTAAAGCACTTTCCAAACTTTAAAATGACATTTAAATGTTAGCACTTATTATTTTAAAAATTACCATTTGCTGCCTTTGATTTTATGCTATTTCTTCAGCTATGTATACATATATCTGGAACATGTTTCCAACCCAACTTTTTTCACATGATGCCTGCCCCTTCCTATTTGAATCCACTGCTATACTAATGCCTCTTTCTCAGCCCTGTGACACTGATTGGACTCTGAATTTTGACCTGTTCCTATGTGTACTCGCAAACTCCTGTTAATATTGCTGTTTCCTGCCCTTATCCCTTTCACAACTAAGATTGACTTATGTCATAGAGGACTGCTGGGATCCCTACTTTGATACTGTGGGGAGAACAGGGTACCACAGAACAGCTTAATTCTTAAGCTATAGAATAATCTAGAGTGGGGAACAGTAACATAAAACAAACAAACAAACAAAAAAAAACAAAACTGTGGACTGATGAAATGACAAGATCCAGGAGACTAGACACATCAGCATTACCAGAAGTCAACTAAGTAAAAGGTCTGTATAATTAAAATTGGGAATCATAGTTTTTTGGACATGAATTAGAAATTATAGAGTCCAAACTACTTTTCATATAAGGATATTAAAGTTGAGACAAGTTAAGTAATGCGTCTTCTTTCTCCCTCCCTCCAACCTTCTTTCATCCCTTTTGTCTATGTCTTTCCCTTTCCCTTTCTTTTTCCCTTTTCCCTTCCCCTTTCCTTTTTGCTTCTCTTCCTTTCCTTTTCCCTTTCCTTCTGTCAATCTGTCTCTATCTTTCTGTCTCTTTCACTCATTGTCTTTCTGTCTCTGTTTCTTCTTTTCCTGGTTTTTTCTCTCCCTTTTTCATAAGATGAAATTCCAGAAAGAGGAAGTGACTTAATCAAGATCACAGGGTGATCAAAGTGACAAATCTAGTGACCCTGAATATCTTGAAACTCAGTTCTATACTAGGTTGGTATACCATTTGAAAAGAAAAAAATACTGGAATAAACCCAAGGAAAAGTATTCGCTTTCTTTTAATTTTTGAAGCATCCATCTTCACTTACATGATAAATCTCACTTTGGCTGACAGTGTTTATTGCTTACCTAACCTTGCAATCATCAATTAGAGGTTTCCAATGAAATGTATTGAATGGATAGAGAATAAAACCTATGCCAGATCATCTAGAAAGCTGTCTCAGATTTAGTATGCTTAAAGTCTGAAAATCTACAGGAATGAATTTTTTAAAATCACCCTTCCTTCTCTGTCTTCCTCCCATTCATACACTTAAAAAGTCCAAAAGATTTCAGTGAAAAAAATCAGGGATTTGGGAGACAGTACTTTTCTAACTGCTCAATAATTAACAGAGAAATGTCCAACTATGGTTTCTAAATTGGAGTGAAGAAAGCTGATACCTGTTGTTATCAAAATAGATAAGATATCCCTCATAGAGAGGGGAAATGAAAGATGATTTCAGGCAGAAAAACAGATAATCTCACATCCCAGGTTAAATGGCATAAAGAGTTTATGGGATACTTAGGAGATAGACAGTTCACTCTATATCACAGCTGGAGGTTTTCACATCAGTTTATATGCTGCAGTAGGGAGCCTGGCCTTCACCCTTCAATTTCCAAATTTCCAAATCCCCCAAAGAGGGAAAGACCATTTAAACTACTCCAAATTGGCATGTTTAATAGGGTTGAGGCAAATGCTGAACACACACACACACACACAGAAAGAGGGGGGGGGGAGGGAAGGAGAGACAGAGATAGACAGAGAGACAAAAAGATACACACACACAGAGAAGCACACAAACACATACAGAGATAGAGACAGATAGACACATAGAGAAAGACAGACAGACAGACACACACACACACACAGAGAGAGAGAGAGAGAGAGAGAGAGAGAGAGAGAGAGAGAGAGAGA
>JAJPUD010001063.1:452858-502554 GCA_023553655.1 Myrmecobius fasciatus
AGAGAAGGAGAGAGACAGAGAGATAGAAAAAAGAGAGAGAGACAAAGAGAGAGAGAGATATGGAGAAAAAGGAAGGAGAGACAGAGACAGACAGAGACAAAGGCAGAGCCAGAAACAGAGAGACAAAAAGACACACACACACAGACAGAAACAGACAAACAGACACACACACACACACAGAGAAAGGCACAGAGACAGAGACACAGAGACAGAGACAGAACAAGAGAGACAGAGAGAGAGAGAGAGAGAGAGAGAGAGAGAGAGAGAGAGAGAAGGAAAGAGGGAGGGAAGGAGAGATAGACAGACAGACAGAGACAAAAACAGAGGCAAAAAGACATACCCACACAAATAGAGACAGAAATAGACAGAGAGACAAAGAGACACAGAGAGAGACAGAGTAGAGACAGAAAGAGAGAGAGAGAGAGAGAGAGAGAGAGAGAGAGAGAGAGAGAGAGAGAGAGAGAGAGAGAGAATTGGAATATATGGTTTAATTAGTTTTGTCTACTCCAGGAAAGCTGCTCTGCCTATATGTTTTTTTCTTCTATTGTTTGGAAAAGATATACACATGCATATCTCAGAGAGGTTCAATGTATTTGATGTGCAGTGTGAATGTTGATAAGACTTTTATAAATGGAGGTAAAAAGGTATTCTTTTCTCCTAATCTCATATAAAATCATTAAGTGACATTATGGATGTGTAGAGTGATCATACTAATTAAAACATGAGTGAAAAATTCACAATTCACAATGATGGAATGACATTGGACTTTTGGATAACATAAGTCAATTTTAGAGGGCTATTAGGAGACAGAAAACCCTTCTGTGGTATAGAGATAGAAGAGATGTGATTTTGAAATGGACCCACTCTCCCACCTCAACAAATTACCACTTCAAAGTTATGGCATAAATCTAGGCAGAAACAATTTGAATATTTTAATCTGAAAAATACTTAAGATCTTAAAAAATAAATTTAATTATAGCCTTTCATTTTTATACCCATCATTTTTGGTAATAACAACCAACCCCTTATCTACAGAAATTGAACTGTCCTATGTATCAAAGAAAAAAGCTAATTAGTAAAGGCTGGAAAATGAGAGGAAAAAGCATTTCAAGTTTCACCTAAATTATTCTGCTTAATGTAATCACATTTACTAGTCCTTTAGACTAGGAAGGCATGTTTCTTATTTGCAATATAAGACAATTATTGTTTTTAAATTTACAAATATGGTCATGATGAAGAGTTCAAAGTGCGGCAATATGTATGCATATATAATTAAGCCTTTCTCATAAAAGAGTAGAAGCTAATAAACATTTAAAATATCTTTTCTGACATGTGGCACAATATCTTAACACTAATTTTTTTTATTACAAATGATTACCATATTGTGCTCACTGAAGGGACAGTTAGGTGGCTCAGTGGATAGAGCACTGAGCCTGGAATCAGGAAGATCTAAGTTCAAACTCGTCTTAGACACTTACTAGCCATGTGGCCCTAGGCAAGTCACTTCACCCTGTTTGCCTCCGCTTCTTAATTTGTAAAATGGCCTGGAGAAGGAAGTGACAAACCACTCCAATATCTTGCCAGGAAAATCCCTGGGATCACAAACTGTCTGGTATGACTGAAATGACATGACAACAATAACATTTATTGACAGAACTAGTAGGTAAATGGTCTTTCTTTATTGAAGATATTCAAATAGAGGTAAGATGATTATTTTTGGAAGTCAGTAATAATAGCTGTTATTTATAAAGCCCTTTATGGTTTACAAAGCATTTAGTATACATTATTCTATTTGAGCTATTCAATTACTGTATAAGGTAGATGCAATTTTCTTCTCATTTTACAGATGAAAAAACTGGGGCTTAGATTTTAATAACTTGTTCAGGTTTTGTTGTTGTTTAGTTGTTTCAGTTGTCTATAAGTCTTTGTGACCATATATGAGGTTTCCTTGGCAAAGATACTGGAGTATTTTGCCATTTCCTTCTCCAGCTCATTTTACAGAAGAGGAAACTGAGACAATCAGGATTGTGACTAGCCCAGGGTCACATAGCTAGATTACAGAGATGATAACTATCTGAGGCAGTGAGTATTCCATATCATGTCTTTCTAACCTTCCTATTCAGTTTCATTCCTTAGAGAAGAGTATTTTGAAGCCTGTGAAGAAGCCCTTCCTGGTAATCTACCTGTTACCAGTATAGGAGCTACTGGAAAAGGACTGCCTGAAGGCAGTATACCTAATATATTTACTCTTAGTGGAACTATACCAAAAAAAAAAAATAATGAATAGATGCAATGGATTCAGGATCATCTTCATTCTTCTTCTCTAGTTTTATGACTAATGCTACCAGCAAACATTTTTCAGCAATATGAACAGTAACTTTAGTGTCAGAAGATTCAACTGAAAATATTCCATCCCTGTAAAACTTGAAAGAGCTTTAGGAAAAACCTGCCCTTCTTCAGCATGTAGATTTGTATTCTTTGCCTTCCCCCCTTCTATTTACACTTTTTGATAGGCTTGGACAGAAGCTATTGAATGAAGATCCAATTCTGATAAAATTTCCCACCAGCTACAGTCCTTGGATTGACTGTACCATTATTGTGCCCTCAGGAAAAGCTCATCTTCTGGAAACTCATTATTTTAGAGAATGTAGCATGGGTACTCTCATGTCATGGGTACCTTCAGAAGCCTCTGCCTCTCTGATTGGAGGGCTGGAGTGTGGAGCAGAAAGTTCCTTCCAAAGCCTACATTTAGAGAGGGCTCAAAGGGTTCACAGTCTCATCATCTTCCACCAGCTATACTGCTTTAATTGGACTCCAATATTGTCATGCTCCTATGCCATGTGCTTTCCCCTAATCCATCGTCCCAAATTTTTCAGCTTCATTTTGTATCTTGCCTTCCTCCATTAGATTATAAGCTTCTGTGGACAAAATTTGTCTTTTTTTTTGTTTGTGTACTCAGGGAATGACATTGTGCTTGGCACATAGTAGATAAAGACTTTTTAGAACCATATGAGGTAAATAAAGAATTATAGGAATACTATAAGATCTTTGATTTTGTCAGTATGGGGAACTCTGTGAGGGGTTCTAAATGCCCCACAAGAAAATAACTGTAGGACCTTCTAAAACTGTTATGCTATAAGAAGGATCCATGCTTTTGGTAGAGGTCAGACTAGTGACCTCTAAACTCTCAGTTCTGCGAAGCTGTGATTCTATGAAATTAATGTTACTAAAATGTGAATGCATTTTATGCAAACATGCTGTCTTTAAATTCATTCCCTTTTATTCTGAAAAGTCCTTTTTGTGCTTCAATTTGCCAATGACTGTACAAACTGAAACCAGAAGAAGCTTTCTAAGCAGTCATTTAAGTGAAACTTGAAATAGTCTTTTTGCTCTCATTTTCCAGCCTGAGTTCAGTAAATGCTGTCTCCTATTTCTTAAAAGCAACAGTAGTCCTTATTCACTTTGAGATAATTGTTCTCTCCAAATAGGCTTGGTCTGCTTTGTGCTGAAGAAACACAGCATTTCATTATCACATGCAATAGTTTTCAGAATCTGCCTTTCACTTTTCAGAAGTTTAATGGGGTTTTTCAATTTCTTGGAAAGTGGGGGAAAAATTGGGTTGCTCAAATTGCTTTGAAAAGTCAAACAGCATAAAACTTAATTTTACTATTTATAAACACATATTTTATTGATGGTTCTTCTATTTTCTAGATGATGCAGGAAAAGTTGTTGCATTAGACATTATATAACAAATACAGATAATAAAAAAATGAGATCTTTAAAATAATCAATATATTTAAACTTATCAATCCTTCGCCTGTAGGAAAAGTAAATATTTTATAACTCAGGAATGTTGACTTAATAGTTATCTCTATGTAAAATTAGACATCCAGGGCATGTACTCAGCCCATGGAGTTATGACAATGAATTTCTAGTTGTCATTGGACAACTTGTCTCTGAAGTAACCTATTCTCCATTCCTCCGTATTTAGGGAAGGGAGAAAACACTGTGGGCTAGAATAGTCACTTCATGGGGGAAATAGCAATGAAATCTGATTCCAGATTCTACTAGGAGAGAATTTTTCTATTCTCTTAGGATCTAGCAGTCCCTGCTATAGATATTTGATATACAAGGAAGGGTAGGACTAGTTTCTGCACAGGGAGGATATGTCTAAGTTCTCTTCCATATATCCTTCAAATATTTGAAGGTAGCCATCAAGTGGGCAGCTGGATGATGCAGTGCAGTGATAAGAATGCTGAGCCTGGAATCAGGAAATCTCATTTTTCTGAGTTCATATCTGCCTTCAGACATTTGCTGGCTGTGTGACCCTGGGCAGGTCACTTAACCCTGTTTGCCTCAGTTTCCTTGCCTGTAAAATGAGCCAGAGAAGGAATGGCAAATCACTTCAGTATCTTTGCCAAGATGGGGTCATGAAGAATTGAACATGATTGAAAATGATGGAATAGCAAACAACAAGTCATCATGTCTATGATGAAAGACAGCATGATGTTGTGGATGGAGGATCATTCTTGGAGGTAGGAAGACTTGGGCTCAAATTTTGCTTCTGATAAATGCTCACTGTGTGACTCTGGACAAATCCCCTTCTAGGGACCCATAGTTCATTGATGTATGGGAGCTTCACATCAAAAATTTCTTACCCTGATGAAATTACAAATTTGGACAAAAATAGATATCCATATAGTATTCCACCTCCAGTACCTCTCTCCTTCAAGCTAAATAAGAGTGTTTAGCACCTGCTACATGCTTAAGAATTGTTAATTGAGTACCTGAATTATCCATAGCATGGATTGCATGTAGAATTTTTGTAAATGTATTTTTATATCTGTGGTCTGGATTTTGTTTATCATGCTTCATTTGGATATAATATTTTTAAAAAGAGATAAATCAAACCAAAATATCTTCTTGTCATTATAAATAATTAACATGACAAAGAACAAATTAAATCAAGAGCCAGTCTCTTGTGAAGGAGAGTATGACCTGGAATATTTAGAGAATTTAGAGAATAATATATAGAAGATCAAGACTGGAAGGAATCTTGAAAATCATTTAATCCAATTCTTCCATTTTATTGAAGAAGAAACTCAAATTCAGGAATTGTCACTTGACCAAGGTTACAAAGTAAAATTAGACTAAGCTAGAATCTCTGGATTCCTGGACCCAAGTTCTTTCTATTACTCTGTATTGTCCCTGGATATTGTTTTCCTAGCTTGTGCCATTATCTCTGTAATAGCATTTGAAGCTATTTGTCAGTAGATAGAAATTTCCCTTTCATATGTATTTCTGATCCTTCACATGGTTAAATGTAGTGAGTTATGACGGAATACAAAATGCCAGAGCCTGGTCTAGCCTTAGTGTCAGGAACTGAGGAGATACTGACAGATGTAACTTCCTATCCAGAAGCCCTAATGTTTGTGCACATCATAAATGGCATGGAAAAAAAAGTGCCCAAACACTTAGGGACATGAGGGGGGGGGGTGGGATGGGGAGAAAGCAAAGAAAAGGGAATAAGCATTTTATGGTATCTTCTGTGTGATAGGCACAGGACTAAACATTCTTCATAAATACTATCTCTTTTCATAAAACAATCCTGTGATAGTGGTACTCCCATTTTGTAATTGAGGAAAATAAGGCAAACAGTATTTAAGTGAATTAGGATCACACACAATAAGAGTCCAAGGTCATATTTGAATGCAGATCTTCCTGATTCCATTTTCCCAATAGCTGCCTCCTTTAGTCATTTTACCTTATCAGAAAATGAGCAGTAAAGAAGTCCCTGATTCCACTTGAATTGAAAGCAGTTTTTCTCCCTTTACCCTTCCTCCAATTTCCTAATAACACTTGGTCCAAATATTCACTTGTGTATTCATATCCTTTGAAATAGAAGGCAAGCTCTTCATGGGCAAGGACCATAGCTTTTCTTCTTTCTAGTCAAAATACCTGCCATAGTGCTTTGCTTTTAGTGAGAACTAACTAATTAATTCTCTCTCTCTCTCTCTCTCTCTCTCTCTCTCTCTCTCTATATATATATATATATATATATATATATATATAAATTAAATGGAGTTGAAAGACTACGGCAGTTGATCTCTTTATTATTGACCTCAAAAAGCTGGGGATGTGCCCTGATCACTTCAGACTTACCCTTCATCACCCTTTATGTATCTATAATAACCACCTAGTCCAGCCTCTTCATTTTATAGAGAATCAGAATAGATTTTTTTAAAATAATATTAAGCTTTTTATTTTTAAAACAAATGCATAGATAGTTTTCAATAATCACCCTTGAAAAATCTTATGTCCAGTTTTCCCCCTTCCTTTCTCCCCATCCTCTTTCCTAAATGGCTAGTAATCCAAAGTATTACTTAGCACTTTTAAGGTGTGCAAAGCATTTTACAGAAGTTACCTCATCTAATCCTTACAACACTCAGGCGATGTAGGCCCTATTATTTCCATTTTATGGATGAGGAAACTGAGGCTGGGAGGCTGATAGTGAATAACAGCGCCAAGTATTGTATTGAGCGTTTTATGATTATTACTTCACTTCATCCTCTAAACATCCCTGAAAGGCAGGTGCTGTTATTATCATCCCCATTTTACAGATGGGAAACTGAGGCAAACACTTACATTAAGGACGGCTAATGTTTACACGGTGCTTACTACATGTCAGGGACCCTGCTAAGTGCTTTACAATTATTATCTCAGATCAGTGACTTATCTACAACGTAAGCCATGTGCTGGATTTGCAGGTAGATTTGAACGCAGGTCTTCCTTGGTCCCAATCCTGTGCTTTTTACATGGAGGATATATAAGAGCTCACGAATGTGTGGGTGGGGGGAATCCAAGGACACTCTTTCGAATCCTACCTTCTGTCCCCCCAGTGTTTTGAACCCAGTCAAGTCTTTGGATGGCATCGGTGTAACAGGAGCATGGCTCCATGGGCCCCCTCCCCCTCTTCCCTCTCTCTTCCACCAGTCCCTGGCCCAGTCCCATCTCCACGAATCAGAATAGATTTTAAGAAAGAATCCAAGAATTGGAATCTGAAGTTATATGCTTGTGTCCTGTGTCTATCACTTCCCAGCTAGTAATTTTTCCTACCTTTAGTTTCCTCTTCTGTGCTACAAGATAGATAATCCCTGTCCTTTCTGTTTACAGGACTGGTGTAAGAATGAAATGGAATAATACAGGTAAAGTGTAATATAAGTATAAGTTGTTAGAAATTGTTGGCCAAGGTCACACAACTAGCTGGTTGCAGAGCCTGAACTAGAACTCAGTTCTTCTGTCTCCTTGCCCATTTCTTCCCACTGTGAAGTTAGTTTTCAGTTGCAAGGCCTTTATCTTGGCCATACACATTACCCATTCAATACCAAACACTATTTGAGGGTGACAGAGGAGCAAAAATGACTTAGCCATAAGGAGAGAAGATAAAAAGGAAAAATCCGGGTAGTAGGAGGAAAGCAAACGACTTTGCTGTCAGCGATAGCATGATAGAAATGAAATCCTGAGCAGGGAGTGCTCTGTGAGCCTGGGCACTTAATGGACCCATTTCTAGGCCCCACGGAACTCTGTAGCTGTAACATTTTTTTCTTCCAGTTTTCTTCTCCCGTCTGCTCACCTAGACATAAATAACATTGCCGTCAATGTCACAGAGGGAAAATAGAATGAGTGGCAGGGCCCAGCGGACCTCGTGCTGGATGTAACAGCCTGGCCCTTTCCAAAATAACAATAAGTATTTGTCTTTGTCATTACACTTGGGCTGCCTGGTGATGACTTTGAGGTATCATTGCAGTCAGTTATAAATGGTGCATGAAATAAGAAAGCCTTCCCGTGTAGGGCTGAGGGAGGGGAAGGACAGAGTAGCAACCACAGAGACCCACATGGAGTCTGGATCTGTTTCTGGAGGGCTATAAAGAAGAGCTCTTATTTATTTTATTTTTTTTTCCTTTTCCCCTTTGATCATTAGACTTGGGGGATCAGAAAAATCTAGTGTTAGGTTCTGGTTCCATTATTTACTAGTTATTAATCATTTTAGGTTCTGGTTCCATTATTTACTAGTTATTAATCATTTGACCTTGATCAGACCATTGAACTGATCCTGTTTCTTCTTATGTAAAATCACAATGAGCTCTTGTTCATAAAATCATTAAGATCGAATGAGTTAATAGATGTGAAGATGCTTTAGAAATTTTAAGGACTATATAAGTTTTACTTAATTTTTTAATTAATAAAAATCTATTATTTTCCTTTCTTTCTTCTCTGTCCACACTGGAAAAAAAAAAGAAAAAAATAGACTCATAAGCAAATATGTATAATAAATGTAAAAAAAAGTAAAGTTAAAAAAGTGACATATTGGCCATGTCCAAGAAATAGATATCACTATCTGAACCTTGAGGGTAACATACTTCATTGTTGGACTTTGAAATTATAGTTGAGCATTGTGTTGATCACCATTTTTGGTTTTTCAAAGTTGTTTGTTTTTATAATTTGGTCTTTTAAAAATATAAATCTAGCAATGGTTGGGTAAAAGGCCCAATTTAATAAATTTGGAGTCATAGTTCCAAATGATTTTCCAGAATTTCCTTGACCAATTTATAGCACCCCCCACCAGTTTGTTAATATACTCATTTTCTTGCAATACTTCTGAGCATCTATCATTTTCTCTCTTTTTTTTTGTCAACTTTGCCAGTTGAATAAGTGTGAGGTGGAAACTAAGAATTGTTTTAACTTGCATTTCTCTAAATATTAGTGATTCTCTAAATATTATTGCATTTTCTTTTGTATGGTTGTTGGTAGCTTAGATTTCTTTTTTTTCTGTAAAAATTTTTTAAAGATTTTTATTTTCAAAACATATACATGATAGTTTTCGATATTCATCCCTTTAAAACCTTGTGTTCCAAATGTTTTTCTCTCTCTCTCCCTTCCTCCAACCCTCTCCCCTTGATGACAAGCAATCCAATATATGTTAAATGTGCACTTCTTTTATACATATTTTCACAATTATCATGCTGCACAAGAAAAATCAGATCAAAAAGAAAAAAAAATGAGAAAGAAAACAAAATGCAAGCAAACTACAAAAAAAAGTGAAAATACTATAGTATGATCCACATTCAGTCTCCATAGTCCTCTCTCTGGGTGCAGATGGTTCTCTCCATGACAAGACCATTGGATTGGGCTTGAATCATCTCATTGTTGAAAAGAGCCACGTCCATCAGAATTGACCATTTTATAATCTTGTTGTTGCTGTGCACAATGTTCTCTTGATGCTTCATCCAGTAACAGTTCATATATGTCTCTCCAGGCCTCTCTGAAATCATCCTGCTTATCCTTTCTTATAGAACAATAATATTCCATTATATTCATATACCCTTAACTATTCTCCAACTGATGGGCATCTATTCAGTTTTCAATTCCTTGCCACTGCAAAAAGGGCTGCTCCAAACATTTTTGTACATGTGGGTCCTTTTCTCTTTTTTATGGTCTTTTTGGGATATAATCCAAGTAGAGACACTGCTGGATCAAAGAGTATGCACAGTTGGATGAGCATAGCTCCAAATTGCTCTCCAGAATGGTTGGATTAGTTCACAACTCCATCAAAAATGTACGTCTCAGTTTTCCCATATTCCCTCCAACATTCATCATTATCTTTTCCTGTTGTCTGAGAGATGCCTCAGAGTTGTCTTTATTTGCATTTCTCAGATCAATAGTGATTTAGAACATTTTTTTCTTATGACTAGAAATGGCTTTAATTTCTTCATTTGAAAATTGTTCATATTGGATTTCTTCCTTAGAAAATTGCTTATTCACATCCTTTGACAACTTATCAATTATTGTTATTATTATTATTATTACAGTTATTATTATTGAGCTGTCATCACTTTTGTTCTTACTTTTTCTTTCTAGTAGACTGGGAGTTAAAGAGAACAGAAAATTAGTTTATACCTGGAAGAAACCCAATTCTATTGCTTCCTGAATTAGGATCATAGATTTAGAGCTGCTAGGAACTCTAGAAGTCATTTAGTCCACTACTCTTAATTGAGTCCAACTTTTCTTAGATGAGATAAATCAATCAATCAGCATTTATTAAGCACTTTCTATGTGCCAAGCATTGTGTTAAGTACTGGGAATACAAAAAGAAGCAAAAGATAGTCCCTGTCCTCCAGGAGTTTGCAGTCTAATTGGGGAGACAATATGCAAACAAATATGTATAAAACAGCTGATCTGACTTGTTCTAGACCATACAACTAAGATAATTAGCACCCAGATTGGCCATCATAGATACTTAACAAATTCTTGTTAACTTAGAATTCTAAAACACAGGAAAAGTGGGCTCTAGAAACTATTATGTAGATCAGCTTGATACAGAGTAGCATGAATGGTGATGAAAGATACCAAAACAAATCAGAAATTCTAATGCTCCAGTTGCTGAATATACTTTCCACCATTAAATCAAGCAAACTATGAATGTGTATGAAATGTACTAAAGACACTCAATATGCATATTATTACTAGGATCATACAAAACTATAAATAGAGCTTATCATTATAAGAAAGGCTCTGTATTGCTTTTTGCCATCTCTACTCAGCTGCAAGTAAAACAACATATTCCTGACTAGGGAAAGGAAATCATAAAAATTATTTTCTGTTCTAAGCCTAAATTAGATAAAATAAGAGATTGTATTGGTCTCTTGATATCTGAAGAGCAAAATATTGAAGACTTTGAGATCACTGAAAATCTTTGCTTCATGCAAATTACAGAAATAAACATAATGAAGTAGATAATAAAAACAACAAATAAAACAAGTTATTTTGAAAAGGAGATGTATATAGTTAGGCTGGAATTTCATAAACTTTTTTTGAGTCGATGGTGGATTCTAAACTACCAGACCAATTATAACAGAAAAGAGTGATTTTTGAAAGTTGATATCTGCTACAATTCTCATTGATGAATGCATTTTCTTATGTTATTTGACAGAAATTGTTTAAAAAAAAGATCTGCATATTTGTAGCTTCCATTGCCATATAGGTCAGTTGATAAAGTTCTTCATTTCTCACATCAGGAACCTAGGACAAAAACAAAAGGATAGCCCCTTAGGGGTAGCTTTAAGAAGAGATAAGAAACAATTATGGCAGAAGTGACTTGAGAGAGTTTTAGAAGCTCTGCAGAAAGAAATGGAAGGTTGTATCAATGTCTAATAACAAAGAACCCAAATGCCATGCTGCCCAATTAAAGACAATAAAAAAGAAATATTAAGAAAGGAATCTTAAAACCAAACCAAAACCAAAACAAAAGAATATTAGAGATTTTAAATTCTCTTAAGCAGTAATTAAGAGCCAATATTAAAATATTAAGGAGATATAAGAAGGAAAAGCATCACAAAGAAAAAAAATACAACTAATATCAATTCAAAATTATATTAGAGATTTGAGAGAAAAATAGTAGATTATATAGATTATTCAGGAGAATATTAAAAACTGCAACATTTCACAATAATCATAGAGATTTATATTTTCCAAATATCTAACAAGTTATGATCCAATAATTAGAATTATTCTATAAAAGCCAAATATCTTTTTTTGGACTAACAGATGCCAACCCCCCATTATAAATATAGACTTCACATATAGCATTTCTCTTTGTGGTGACAAAGAACTGGAAATTGTGGGAATGTCAATTGAAAAATGGCTAAATAAGTTGTAGTATAGGAGTATGATGGAATACTACTGTGCTATAAAAATGATGAGTTCAATGATTTTAGATAAATATGGGTAGACTCGCACAAAACTAGGAAGAGGGAACCAAGCAGAACCGAGACAATCATGTACACAGTAATAACAAAAGTATTTTAAGAACAATTTTGAATAACTAAGTCATTTTGACTATTATAAATACCCAAATTAACTATAAAGGAGCTACGAAATAAGATATTATTTGCATCCAGAGAAAGAACTGATAAATAGAAGTAAGTATAGAATGATTTTATTTATGAACACACACACACACACTTGTGTCTAATGGTAGCCATTTCTAAGGTGAGGAGAGTGGAGATAAGAAAAAATGAAAAAAAAAAGTTTACATGATAATGTTAATATATAACTAATAGAAATAGTAAGTTGTGAATAATAAACTTGCAGTCTCATGTGCAATCATCTTTCCCCCCATATTCTATTATGTTTTTAAAGTGCTTGTTTTATTTCTTAAAGTTCAGAGTAAAATAAATAAATTAAGAAATTTAGAGCTCACAATATCCTGTAGAATTCTACCAGTAAATTGCCGGCAACCATACCATTATCATATTGTAAATTGTTGCCCATGATAACCAAGATATAACATGGATCTACAGAAACTTAAACATTTTTGCAGATATCATAATGTCAAATACTCATAATCTCCAAGCTATATGGAATAAAACATTTTTAAAATATTGAGACCTAGCAGAGGAGAGCAAAATCATGGGGGAACCAGATAAGATGCATATCATCCCTGTTGCCCTGGCTGCTACTAGAATTGTCCCAAGAATGATCTTCAGAGGCCTATGTAGGAAGAGCTTACATTATAATATATTTGTTTGACTTAAAAAAGGAACTATTTTATCCACTTGGGCAATGGTTAATAGAATATCAAATATAAAGGAGTGATTGGAGGAAAGCAACATATCCAGGAATCTTTTCTGCTTGAACTCCATTGAAAAAGAAGAAAAGAATCAGATGATAATATGGTGGCAGGCCAAGAGGGTCTCTGTATTCTCCTTTTCTTGCCATAAATCATGCCATTTTAGAATAATTCTCATTTTCAGTATAAATGGGCAGTCATACCTAACTCTCTATTTTGCCTTCCTTTACCTAAGTTATGTTATCTAGCACAAGTTGAGTCCATGCTGTCTGGTCCCAGAGAACAATGACAGACTTTCAAATTAGAAAGTCTCTCTTTTTCTCTCCCTAAAGTACACAACAAATCGCCACTGAGGTAAATGACTAACCTATTGTCAACTTGTGACTATTTTCTATATACTCAAAGTAATTATGGGAAATCTCTTTTAGTTAGAGGTCCACTTATCCCAAAGAAACAAAATTTTCTCACATATTAACTATTTCTTCTACATTCTATGACTTTTAGCAAAGTACAGGATAAATTTTCCTTCTTCCCTTGCCCTCTCCCCTGACCCAGCATGCCTCAGAATCCATCTGAGATAGAAGGAACTGCCTACAGAGGGCACCTACCTAATTTGGATCCTTACTTACCTCTGGCAGCTAGATTGTTCACAGGGCTTGAATGAGATGCCAAGCAACTACTCTATTCAACGTAATGAGATGGAGAACCATCAGACCTTACCGTTTGTTCATCATTGGCCTTACTTTCTAATGCCCATCTATTTCCTGAAGTGCCTTGGCAGAGTTATTTTGCCTCATTAGGTAATATAAGGACCAATGGACTTTGCCATCCACCTGACTGCTTACTCTTAGGATTTTCAAGTTCTTCCATCTGTCCTGAAACTGAACCCTCTCTTAAACATTTCCTCATCTAGAATATTAGGTTCTTAAGAGTCGGGATTGTCTCATTTTTCTATTTTTATCCCTAACACCTAGCACAGTCCTTGGTTAATTGCAAATGCTTAATAAATGTGTTTCCATTCATTTAATTTATTCATATAACTAGTATTATAAATTATAACAATAATAACACACCAAATAAAAAAAATTATGAGAACAAGGGATAGTCTATCTCTCAGATGTGGAGAAGGAAGAAATTTATGGCCAAAGAAGAACTAGAGAACACTATGAAATGCAAAATAATTTTGATTATATTAAATTAAGAAGTTTTTATACAAACGCAACCAAGATAAAAAGAAAATTTTTACATACAAAGTTTCTGATAAAGACCTCATTGAGAGAGTCCATTCTCTATATTGACTCAAATTTATAAGAACACAAGCAATTCTCCAATTGCTAAATGGTCCAAGGATATGAATAGACAATTTTCAGATGAAGAAATCAAACCCATTTCTAGTCACATGAAAAAATGCTCCAACTCACTATTGATTAGAGAAATGTAAATTAGGACAACTCTGAGTTATCACTTCACACCTCTAAGATTGGCTAAAATGTAAGGAAAAGGAAATGATAAATGTTGGAGGGAATGTGGGAAAACTGAGACACTAATGCATTTTTGCTGGAGTTGTGAAATACTCCAACCATTCTGGAGAGAAATTTGGAATTATGCCCAAAGGACTATTAAATTGTGCATACCCTTTGATCCAGCAGTGTTTCTACTAAGTTTGTATTCCAAAGAGACCATAAAAAAGGGAAAAGGACTCACATGTGTAATGTCTAGCTCACTTTAGGATCTTGGTACCAGCCCAAGTCCTTGATCTTAGGAGAAGAGTGAAGAGGTGGGACTCATGTGGACAGTCAAACATAGAGTCCGTTTATTCCAAATTCTCTCAGCTGTATATACCCTAATACCCTTACATAACTATAGTACACTGTGCATGTGCTAACTATATATTGTGCATGCAGAACCACATAAACAACTTGTTATTGTGGGTAGATATCTCTTTGCCACTTGGTAATTACAACACAGGTTGTCACTGCCCCATGACTTCTCAGGAAGGCTGAGAACCCTTATGGGAAGATGGGGAGCTGAACCAGAAACTGTCAGCAGGGTTTTTTTTTTTTTTTTTTTTTTTTTTACTTGACTAAAGGGTCTTGTACCTTGCCTGGTGTTCCCTACTATCTGTGGCCCTCCCTACACATGAGCAGCCTGTTTTGTAGTGGCAAGGAATTGGAAACTGAATAGATGCCCATCGGTTGGAGAATGGCTGAATAAGTTATAGTATATGAATGTAATTGAATATTATTGTTCTCTAAGAAATGATAAGTAGGATGATTTCAGAAAGACCTGGAGAGACTTACATGAACAGATGCTGGGTGAAATGAGTAGAACCAAGAGATCATTGTACATAGCAACACCAAGAAAGACCTGGAGAGATTTACATGAACATCATGATGCAGGGTGAAATGAGTAGAATCAAGAGATCATTATATAGCAACACCAAGATGTACTGTGATCAACTCTTTTCAACAATGAGGTGATTCAAGGCAATTCTAATAGTCTTGTGATGGAGAGCCATCACAGAGAGACATCCAGAGAGATGACTATGGAGACTGAATGTGTATCATAACATAGTATTTTTACCCTTTTTGTTGTTGCTTGCTTGCTTACTTTTTTTTCTTTCTCATTGTTTTTCCCATTTTGATCTGATTTTTCTTGAGCAGCATGATAAATATGGAAATCTCCTTAGAAGAATTGCACATGTTTAACCTATATTGGATTACCTGCAGTCTAGGGGAAAAGGGAGATGGGAAGGGAGAGAGAAAAATTTGGCATACTAGGTTTTTGCAAGAGTGAATGTTGAAATTAGCTTTGCATGTATTTTGAAAAATAAAAAAAAATTATTGTTAAAAAATATTAACACACCAAACAATAATGAGTCTCCCAGTTTTGAGCCTGCAGTTGGCCCAAGACTGTAACTTGTTCTTGTCCCATATCTGCACTTAGTAATTAGCAAATGGTTTGCTGGTAAATCCCTTAAAGAAATATCCCCATTTGCTCTTTTCTGCTACTTTTGACTGACTCAACTTTGCTCTAGTTAATTTTGCAAGTTCCCTGTCAAGAATTTTGCAGAAAGGAATAGCTAATCATTAATGTTCTTTCCAGCTTCAGGAACATGTGATTCTTGAATGTCTCTCAGATGGACATCAGAATTCTAATATTGGTAGCATGCATTTAGAATTTAACCTGGGTTTCTAGTTACCAGGTTCTTGGATTTAGGTGACTTTAGACAACTCATTTCCCCCTTTCTCAGACTCAGTTTCCTCAAATGTAAAATGAAAGGTTTGGACTAGATTTTTAAGCTCTACCACTCTCTTCTCAGTATTTTCTAGTTCTAAACTCTTGCTTTAATTTGCAGTCAAAGGAACTGAGGCTCAGACAAATATAATATATTGCCAAAGGTCACACAGTGAGCTAGGCTTTTGCTCTAGTTTATAAATACTTTACTTGGTTTGTAGCTTGAGAAGGCAAAGACATTAAGTCTGCATCTTGAATTCTAACTGAGCATTCCTGCCTTTCAGAACACTGACCATGTACCACTAACCCAAGATTGGCTGGCAATTAATTTCCTAGTGCTGAGTTCCTTGTGTTTGCATCGGCTTTTCAACTTAACTTTTATTGTGCCAAACAAACTCTAATGAATAAATGATAACATTCCAAATTCCTTGGGACTCATACCCTTATTCCCCAAGGATGAGCTTCCTTGGCAGAGCTTGCCAGTTTCCCATCCCCTGCCACCCTCAGAGGTAGTTACTGTTGCTGGTGACAAACGCACAAGAACTGATACATTTCAGGGAGAGGAAATGTATAAAATGTTGCCTGTTTAAAAATTAAAATTAATTTGCCCTGTGAATTGTGAAGCTCTTCTTTTAATAATGCTCTGAATAATTCAAGAACACTTGGACTAAATAAAAGTCATTGCAACATGTTTTCTGCCACCTTGGAGATATAGCTCAGGAGGGAAGGGGATAGTGGAGATAACATGAAATTCTCTTGTGCTTTCAGCTGCCAGGTATGAGTGAATTTGTGTTAACTTGCCTCTTAGGGAAATTGTAGTAAACTAATCGGTAATGGGATTCCAATCAAGTAGCTATATGACCTTAGGCAGTAATTGAACTACTTTGGGACCTAAAACTCCTCATCTGTGAAAAGAGGGCAATGAACTAGATCATCCCAAAGAGCCCAGGCAGCTCTGGGGCTCTAGGTCTAACTACAAAAAGCAGAAAAGAACATGGGCTTGGAAATCACCTGTTTGTCCTGGCTCTATGTCACTGTTACTTGTGAGCTATTGATCAAGTCACTTTGTTTGAGCCTCAGTTCTTTCATCTGTAAAGTGGGGATCATACCCATAAATTGTGGGTGTCCCTAAGGTTCTTTCTTATCTCTCTTCTCTTTCTATGATTATTATGACATCAGCCTCTCATGGATTCAATTAGCATCTCTATGTTGAAGACTCCCAGATTTACTTACATTCCATTTCTTATCTCTTTCCAATCTCTGGTTTTGCATTTTCAATAAGACATTTTGAATATGTTTCAATGGCTCCCTATAACCTTTGGGATTAGACCCTTTGACATTCCAAGCACTTTGTAACCTGGGCCCTTTCTAACTTTTTTGTCTTCTTACTGTTATGCTAAAACAGATGTGAGATAAAACCAACAGGAATTTGATGTGGAGATTTTTTTTTTTTAAATTTTTATTTTATTTGCATAACATATGTGTGGGTAATTCTTCAACAATAACCCTTACATAGCTTTCCGTTACAAATTTTTCCCCCCAACTCCCCACCCCTCCCCTAGATGGCAGGATATCCACTACATGTTAATTATGTTAAAATATTGGCAAATCGAATATATGTATACATATTTCCAAACTTATCATTGTTGTGCAAGAAAAATCTTATCTACACAAACGATATATCAGATAAAGGAAACACAATGTAAGCAAACATCAATCAAGGAGTATGAGAATGTTATGTTGTGGTCCACATTTCGCATCCCTCTCTCTGGGTGTATATGGCTTTCTTCAGTGAACAATTGGAGGTGGTTTGAAACATATCATTGTTGAAGAGAGCCATGTCCATCAGAATTGATCGTCATATAGTACTGTTGTTGCCATGTATAATGATCTCCTGGTTCTGCTCATTTCACTCAGCATCAGTTCATGTAAGTCTCTCCAGGCCTCTCTGAAATCATCTTGCTGGTCATTTCTTACAGAACAATAATATTCCATAATATTCATATACCATAATTTATTCAGCCATTCTCCAATTGAAGGGCATCTATTCAATTTCCAGTTTCTAGCCACTACAAAAAGGGCTGCCACAAACATTCTTGCACATGTGGGGCCTTTTCCTTCCTTTATGATTTCTTTGGGATATAAGCCCAATAGAAATGCTGCTGGGTCAAAGGGTATGCACAGTTTGATAACTTTTTGAGCATAGCTCCAAATTGTTCTCCAGAATGGCTGTATCCATTCACAGCTCCACCAACAATGCATCAGTGTCCCAGCCCTCCCACAACCCCTCCAACATTCATCATTAACTTTTCCTGTCATTTTAGCCAATCTGACAGGTGTGAAGTGGTATCTCAGGGTTGTCTTGATTTGCATTTCTCTGATCAATAGTGATTTGGAGCACCTTTTCATATGACTATAAATAGTTTTAATTTCATCCTCTGAAAATTGTCTGTTCATATCCTTTGACCATTTATTGATTGGAGAATGGCTTGAATTTTTATAAATATGAGACAATTCTCTATATATTTTAGAGATGAGACCTTTATCAGAACCCTTAAATGTAAAGATGATTTCCCAATTTATTGCTTCCCTCCTAATCTTGTCTGCATTGATTTTGTTTGTACAAAAACTTTTTAACTTAATATAGTCAAAGTTATCTATCTGGTTTTCAATTAAAAGTTCCAGTTCTTCTTTGGACATAAATTTATTCCATCTCCACAGGTCTGAGAGGTAAACTATATTATGTTCCTCTAACTTGTTTACAAAATCACTCTTTATATCCAGATCATGAACCCATTTAGATCTTATCTTGGTATGTGGTGTTAGATGTGGGTCAAGCCCTAATTTCTTCCACACTAGTTTCCAGTTTTCCCAGCAGTTTTTGTCAAATAGTGAATACTTATCCCAAAAGCTGGGGTCTTTGGGTTTATCAAAAACCAAATTGCTATAGTTATTGCCTAGTTTGTCTTGTGATTCTATCCTATTCCACTGATCGACTACTCTATTTCTTAGCCAGTACCAAATGGTTTTGATGACCGCTGCTTTATAATATAGTTTTAGATCTGGTACAGCAAGTCCACCATCTTCAGCCTTTTTTTTCATTAATCCCCTTGAAATTCTAGACCTTTTGTTTTTCCAAATGAACTTTGCTACTATTTTTTTTAGATCTGTAAGATAATTTCTTGGGAGTTTGATTGGTATGGCACTAAATAAGTAAATTAGTTTGGGTAGTATTGTCATTTTTATTATATTCGCTCGTCCTACCCATGAGCATTTTAAGTTTTTCCAATTGACTAGGTCTGATTTGATTTGTGTGGAAAGTGTTTTGTAATTTAGTTCATATAGTTCCTGACTATCCCTTGGCAGATAAATTCCCAAATATTTTATACTATGAACAGGTATTTTGAATGGAATTTCTTTTTGTATCTCTTGCTGCTGAACTTCATTGGTAATATATAAAAATGCTGATGATTTATGTGGATTTATTTTGTATCCTGCCACTTTGCTAAAGGTGTGAATTGTTTCTAGTAGTTTTTTAGTTGAGTCTCTAGGATTCTCTAAGTATACCATCATGTCATCTGCAAAGAGTGATAATTTGGTTTCTTCACTACCTACTCTGATTCCTTTTATCTCTTTTTCTTCTCTTATTGCTAAAGCTAACATTTCTAATACAATATTAAATAGTAATGGTGACAGTGGGCAGCCTTGTTTCACTCCTGATCTGATTGGGAATGGTTCTAGTTTGAGTCCATTACATATGATGCTTGCTGAAGGTTTTAAGTAGATACTACTTATCATTTTAAGGAAAAGCCCATTTATTCCTATACTCTCCAGTGTTTTTAATAGGAATGGGTGTTGGATTTTATCAAAGGCTTTTTCTGCATCTATGGAGATAATCATATGATTTTTATTAATTGGGTTATTAATATAATTGATTATGCTAATAGTTTTCCTAATATTGAACCAGCCCTGCATTCCTGGTATAAATCCTACTTGGTCATGATGTATTATCCTGGGGATGACTTTCTGTAATCTTGTTGCTAAAATCTTATTTAAAATTTTTGCATCAATATTCATTAGGGAAATGGGTCTATAGTTTTCTTTCTCAGTTTTCTCCCTACCTGGTTTAGCTATCAGCACCATATCTGTGTCATAGAAGGAATTTGGTAGTACACCTTCTTTCCCTATTTTTTCGAATAGTTTATATAGTATTGGGATTAATTGTTCCTTGAATGTTTGGTAAAATTCACATGTAAATCCATCTGGTCCTGGAGATTTTTTCTTAGGGAGTTGATTAATAGCTTGTTCTATTTCTTTTTCTGAAATAGGGCTATTTAAATAATTTATTTCCTCTTCTGTTAATCTGGGCAATCTATATTTTTGTAGATACTCCTCCATTTCATTTACATTCTCAAATTTATTGGCATAAAGTTGGGCAAAGAAACTGCTAATTATTACTCTAATTTCCTCTTCATTGGAGGAAATTTCTCCCTTATCATTTTTGAGACTAATAATTTGATTTTCCTCTTTTCTTTTTCTAATCAAATTAACTAAAGGCTTATCTATTTTGTTGGTTTTTTCATAAAACCAACTCTTACTTTTATTTATTAATTCAATAGTTTTCTTATTTTCAATTTTATTGATCTCCCCTTTAATTTTCAGAATTTCCAATTTGGTATTTAATTGAGGGTTTGTAATTTGGTCTTTTTCTAGCTTTTTTAATTGTAAGCCCAGTTCATTAATCTTCTCCTTCTCTGTTTTACGCAAGTAAGCATCTAGAGATATAAAATTACCCCTTATAACCGCTTTAGCCGAGTCCCACAAATTTTGGTATGTTGTCTCATTGTTGTCATTCTCCTGGATGAAATTTTCTATTGTGTCTATAATTTGCTCTTTCACCCATTCGTTCTTCAGGATTAGATTATTTAATTTCCAAATAACTTGTGGCCTATTTTCTCCTGGCCTTATATTACATGTGAGTTTTATTGCATCATGATCTGAGAAGGATGCATTTACAATTTCTGCTTTTCTGCAATTGATTTTGAGGTTTTTATGCCCTAACACATGATCAATTTTTGTATAAGTTCCATGAACCCCTGAGAAAAAAGTATACTCCCTTCTATCACCATTCAGTTTCCTCCAGAGATCTATCATATCTAACTTTTCTAGCCTTTTGTTAACCTCCCTAACTTCTTTCTTATTTAATTTGGAATTTGATTTATCTAATTCTGAGAGAGCAAGGTTGAGATCTCCCACTAGTATAGTATTACTGTCTATTTCTCCTTGCATCTCTCTTAACTTCTCCTCTAGGAATTTGGATGCTATACCACTTGGTGCATATATGTTAAGTATTGATACTGCTTCATTGTCTATGGAACCCTTTAGTAAAATATGGTTTCCTTCCTTATCTCTTTTAATTAGATCTATTTTTGTTTTTACTTGATCCGAGATAAGGATTGCTACCCCTGCCTTTCTTTGTTCACCTGAAGCATAGAAGATTCTGCTCCAGCCCTTTACCTTCATTCTGTATGTATCTCTATGTTTAAAATGTGTTTCTTGTAAACAACATATTGTAGGATTCTGGCTTTTAATCCAGTCTGCTACCCGCTTCTGTTTTATGGGAGAGTTCATCCCGTTCACATTCACAGTTAAAATAACTATATCTGTATTCCCTGCCATCTTATTTACCCAGAGTGATGATTTTCTCTTCCCTTTCCCCTCTCTCCCTTCCCCCCTCCCCAGTACTTTGCTCTTGAAGACCACCTCCCACCAATAATCCTCCTCCCTTTAGAGTCCCTCCCTCCCCTTTATACCTTTCCCCTAATCCTTCTATTAGTTTGTCCCTTTCCTTTTCTTCCCTCCCTCCTACCTTCCCACAAGGAGGGTCAGTGCTTTCTTTGAAGCCAAATGTGTCTGATATACTCTCTTAGAGTCCAATCTAATGGGAGTAAGGTTTACACAATCAATACTCATCACCCTCCCTTCTTCCCCTCAATTATATTAGATCTTCTATGTCTCTTTATGAGATTTTGCCTTATTTTACCTCCTATATTTTTACTTTATTTTGCCTCCTTTTCCCCCCTCCCCCCTTTTTCTTTTTCAGTATGGTATCCCTTCCACCTCTAATTTCTTTTCCATTATTATCAAAGAAAAATCAAATTATACTGCCATTCTTTAAAGGATACCTATAGTAGGAATATAGTTCTCAAGAGTTTTCCTTTTTACCTTTTTATGTTTCTCTTGAGTTCTCTATTTGGAGGTCAAATTTTTTGTTCAGATCAGGTCATTTCATTAGAAATAGGTGAAATTCTCCTGTATCATTGAATGACCATCTTCTTCCCTGGAAGATGATGCTCATTCTAGCTGGATAACTTATTCTTGGCTGTAATCCAAGTTCTTTTGCCTTTCGGAATATCTGGTTCCAGGCCCTTTGATCCTTCAATGTGGAAGCTGACAGATCCTGTGTAATTCTAATGACAGTTCCTCGGTATTTGAACTGTTTCTTTCTAGCTGCTTGCAATATCTTTTCCTTGGTGCGATAGTCCTGAAATTTGGCCACGATATTCCTTGGGGTTTTAATTTTGGGGTCTCTTTCTGGAGGTGATCGGTGAATTCTTTCAATGCCAATTTTGCCTTCTGATTCTAAAACATCAGGGCAATTCTCTTTCATGATTTCCTGGAAGATAGCATCCAGGTTCTTTTTTTCATCGTGGCTTTCAGGGAGTCCGATAATCCTTAAATTGTCTCTCCTGGATCTGTTTTCCAAGTCAGTTGTTTTTCCTAGGAGATATTTCATATTTTCTTCTATTTTTTCATTTTTTTTGTTTTTGTTTAACTGATTCTTGAAGTCTTATTGAGTCATTTACTTCTATTTGTTCAATTTTAATTTTTAGAGTATTATTTCCTTCAGTTATCTTTTTTAGCTCCTTTTGTAGCTGGCCAATTGAATTTCTGGATTCAATGCATTCTTTTTCCATTTTGCCAGTTTTATTTTTCAGTGAATTGTTGTCTTTTTCCAATTCACCAATTTTGATTTTCAGTTCACCATTTTTATTTTCCAGTGAATTGGTGATTTTTTCCAATTCACCAATTTTGTTTTTCAGTGAACTGTTTTCTTTTTCCTATTCACCAGTCCTATTTTCCAGTTTTTGATATTTCTGTTGCCCTGATCTCAATTTATTTCCCCATTCTTCTTCTAGCTCTCTTTTGAGATTCTTAATGCAATCATCCAGGTAAGCCTTCTGAAAGGGAGACCAACTTAAGTCTGCCTTTGTGGCTTCATCTGGGATTGTTTTCATAATGTCAGGATCTGGGGACTGTTCTATTTTTTCTCCGTAAAAGCTTTCTATGGTGAGAGCTCTCTTCTGCTTCTTGCTCATGATTTAAAGTTGGGATATTGGTCAAAAGCCGAGAAAACTGCAACAATTTATATTTGCCCTGGGGCAGTTTGCCGAGTTGACTTCCGGTCTGAGGCTGGTCGGGCTAGATTCGCACCAGGACCACGTTTTCAGCTGTTCTCATCCACCCCCTTCCAAAGGCAGATCTGCCAAAGCACCTGCCCGCAAGCAGAGCAAAGTGGCCCAGGCGTCTCCCAGGGGCTTCCTGGGTGCCCAAAATCCGCCCCTCTATCGCAGCCCTGACTTCCGCCCCGGCTGGAGTCCGATCTCGACCAGCGGCCGATTTCCCCTGAGGCTAACCTTCTCCGGAGTTCTTTCAAGGTAGATCTTTTATAGAAGTGCGTTGTAGTCCAAATGCTTGGCGAGGACCTCACTCGGAAACCAGTTTTAAGGCTTACTATGTCTGGGTTGGGGGAATGTCGGAGGGAGTTCACAGAGAAAGCTGTCCGCAGTTCGCCATCTTGGCTCCGCCCCGATGTGGAGATTTATTGAAATAGGTAGCTGCTAGGGGGAAGGGTCCCAAACTTCCATTAGCAATGGAAGGAAGGTCTAGCTTATAAAGAGTAAGAATGGAGAGTGGGAGGGTCCTTATCACCAAAAGCAATAGTTGTACAGAAGCAAAAAGCCAGTCTTTAATTCCTTCTCTGGGAATTACCAGAATGTCCTTAGACCTCATGCTGCCCAAGATGTTCCAGGGAGTGAAAAAAGGAGGGGGCTGATTGAAAAACAACTCCTAGAGGCTTAAGAGAATGGGGAGTTACTGCAATTTTCCTGTCATGGGGCCACCAGTGTGTGCCCTCAAGGGGATTGAGCATGGGTTGCTAAATTTGTGCTTATCCATTATGCACAAGGTGTGCATGAAGGGTAAAGACCTATCATGGGTTTTTACAAAGGGCCAAGAGAATGTCTCCTGTAGTCCTTGAGGACAGGTGGGTTAAATCATGTGGGCTATGGTGGAATAGCAGTTTTCCTTTTGGAGGCCAGGGGTTTTGCTATACTTTAAGTTACCTACACTTCCAGGGTTAGGCAAGGGTTAGTTTAGATGTTGGGGAGGCACTTCATTACACCCGCCAACCCCCTAACTAGTAACACTGATCTCTTTGCTGTTCCTTACCTGAGAGACAATTTTCTTTCTCTTGCTTTCCTAGCTACCTTGACTTCCTCCAAGGCCTAGTCAAAATTCCATCTTCCACAAAAAGCCCTTCTGATTCCCCTTAATGCTTGTTCCATCCCTCAGTTGATTATCTTCAACTTATTCTGTATATGTTTTCTTCATGTATAGTTAGTTACATGTTATCACCACAAGCTCTTTGAAGGTAGAGATATTTTTTGCCTTTTTTAAAAAAAAATCTTAGAACTTTCAATATAAGAAGGAGGCTCAGGTCAAAAATGTCTTCATCCATCTTCAGGCCTCACTACTGAAATCTCTATAGGAATTTCTTTCTTTTTTCAAAATTAAAGCTTTTTAATTTTCAAACAAATGCATGGATAATTTTTCAACATTAACCCTTACAAAACCTTGTATTCCAATTTCCCCCCCTCTTCCCTCATCCCTCCCCTAGATGGCAAATAATCCAATATATGTTAAACATGGTAAAATATATATGTTAAATCTAATATATGCATACACATTTATATAATTATCTTGCTGCACAAGAAAAATTAGATCAAAAAAAAAAAATGAGAAAGAAAGCAAAATGCAAGCAGAAAACAACCAAAAGAGTGAAAATTCTATGTTGTGATCCACACTCAGTTCCAACCATCCTCTTTCTGGGTGTAGATGGATCTTTTTATCACAAGATCATTGCAACTGGCTTGAATCATCTCATTGTTGAAAAAAGCCATGTTCATCAGAATTGATCATCATATAATCTTGTTGCCGCGTACAATGATCTCCTGTTTCTGCTCATTTCACTTAGCATCAGTTCATGTACGTCTCTCCAGACCTCTCTGAAATCATCCTGATGATCATTTCTTTGTATAGGAATTTCTGTATCAAACTCTAGTACTTTTTAACTCTCTCCTTCTCCCTATGTCCCCCTCACTTTTCAGCTCCTTTGCATATATTATCTTTCACTATTATATGGACTCCTTGAGGGAAAGGACTATTTGTATTTTCAGACCTCAGCATAGGGCCTGGTGCAGAGTAAGTGCTATATGAATGTTTGTTGACTAATTGTATCATCATTTAATTTATATCTTTATACATACAGTGTTCTCTTTACTTCTGTGTCAAAAAAGAAAATATGGTTAGTCTGACATGCCATGTTTTAGGTAAAAATGGATAATCCTGTGATTCCCAAGATTCTTTACAGGTTTCTAATTTTATAAACAACAGAGAATTGCTTGCCTATATTACAGAAGACTCCTTGCAGATTGAGACTTTTGCTTCTTTTTGTATTCCTAGCATTGACACATAATAGCATATAATAAATGTTTAATAATTGATTGATTGATTGAGAGAAAGCAGCAGCACAATAGTTAAACACAAGAGATCTTGGTGAATCTAGAGAGGAAGGATCATGAAAAAGTGTTTGAAGCAAAAGGCAGATGGTGAACCTCAAAGACAAAAACTCTTGCTCATGTATTCTGCGTTAGACTTGTCCTGTCTGATATGCTGTACAATCATGCACAGATCCAGGCTGGCCTGTGTTGTATAAATGGTTTTTAGAGACAGGGTCAATTGCTTGGCTCCTTCCCTTCCTGAGATAATCCCCCGGGGCCACCCTGGAGGACATAGAGACATTTTAACTAGCCTGACAAAATCCTCTCAGAAAGTCAGTGCTCTTGAGGCCTGAGAAATGCAAAGCTGACAAGTGAGGCCAGCTGAGTGATTTCCTTCTTTTAAAAAATATAACTCCAGCAAGATAAAGATTACTTGCTTTGAAGACCTTCCGATTAAAATCACATTTCTTCAGCAGCCACATTTCTTTCCTCAGTTTTTCACCCCAAATAATTGTTTCTAATTTGCACTGCAAGCAGAAACAAAATAATAAAAGAAAGGGTGGATTCATCTTCACTCTCTACTTGCCTTCAAATGATTAAATGGAAACTGTTCAAAGTACTATCCTTTCTGAAAGAGCTGTTGGGACTTGGAAGTCTCTTTAACCCCAATCATAGTGTGACAAACAACATTTCAGAGGATGTATAGTACATATGATGGTAGGATCATTGGACTTGGAGTCCTAGGTTCATATAATGACTCTGACTCTTGTAGTATGACTCTGAGCCAATCATTTAACCTTTCTGAAGGTCAAATTCCTTATCTGAAAAATAGAGGTGGTAATAATAATATCATACAAATTGTCTCATTAGACATTCTCTTGATGAGCTCATCAGTTCCCTTGTATCCATTTATCACCTCTATGCAGACCACTGGTGTCAAATTCAAATAAAAAGATCACTAATGCACACTTAAGGAACCTGGTGGCCCCTATTAACTTAGTTTTAAAACATAACTATCTTTGTTTTATTTATTTTGCTATGTATTTCCAAATTGCATTTTAATTTGTTTTGGTTGTATTTGGAAATGTTGTATTTGAATGGTATCTAAGGCTGCATTTTTGACACTTTTGCTATAGATACCTCTCAGATCTAAACTCTTCTCTATACTTCTGCATCACTTTAATTAATCAGAATTTCTAACTGGATGTCCCTTAGACTTCTTGAATGAAACATGTCCAAAGCAAAATTCATTATTTTCCCCACAAACCTCTTTCTTTTTTTTTAACATCTATATTTCTATAGAGAACATCACCTCTTTTTGTTTACCTAGTTTTATGTCTCCCTCTCCCTCAGTAATCCTCTAATCATCCATCTCCCTCATGTTTTGCTTTCACATGGTTGCCAGATTTTGTCAATTCTGTCTCACTTCCTTCTCCTTCTCTTCATTGTCATGGCCACCACACTGTTCAGGCCCTCATAACATCATTGGCTGGATGATTGCAATAGCATTTAAATTTGTGTCCCTACCTTGAGCCTGCTCTCACTCTAATCCAATCCCCTGAATACTTGCCAGGCTCACACACACACACACACACACACACACACACACACACACACACACATTTCTGATAAGAATATAAATGTCTTGAGGGTAGGGACTATTTTGTCATTTATTGTCTTTGTATACCTAACACTAGCAATGGCTAGTATTTATGATACCTTAATTTTGCAAAGTACAAGTATTATATCATTTGATCTTAAAAAGTGGATCAGGGAGGTAAGTGATCTTATTACCATCCTTTTATAGATGAAGAAACAGAGACACAGATAGAGAGGCTAAGTGATTTGACACAGATAGTGTCAGAGGCAAGATTTTAAATCAAGTCTTCCTGATTCCAGGTCTACTGTTCTATCTCCTGTATCACCTAATACACTGGGCAATGCCTACCATATATTTTCTGTTGGATTAAACTGAATACTTGCTGCATATATGGACTATGAGTCTAATCTACTATGACAACTGGTAGTATAGTGGATGGAGTACTTGGTCTAAAGTCAGGGAGACATGATTTTAATCTGGTATGTAAAATGGTACTGCTGAATTAATTTTCTGACTTCTGTGCAGTGAAGCCCAACCTGTAAGTCTCATGAAGTGATGGGATATTATGGAAAGGCATGGATAGAATGAAAAAAGATTGCTAAACCATTCACCCAACACTGAAGTTCTGCAAATCATTATTCATTTTGTTCAAATGAGATCTCTGGGATATTTGTGTAAAATGTATGTGTATAGGTTATGTGGATTTCCATTTAATTGTCTAAATTCCCCTTGTAGGGAGACTTGGATGGTTTCTCTCAAGAATCTTGCCTGTTTCTGTCTAAGAGAGACTGTGATTTCTTGTCTGGAGAGGAGTCAGAGAAGGGATTGTAAGGCTAGCCATTCTACTTTCCATTGGAGGTACCAGAGCATTATTATATCTAGTTTTCTTCTCTGTCATCCTCCCCCCTCCTGATATTTTTAGTCCGGGGAAATGATTTTGAAGTTTCAGCTGCTTTGCTTGGTTGCTGTCCCTTAAAGGAGAAAATAATATAGCTGATATCTGAAGGCCAAGTCTTTCTCATAAATACTAGACACAAAAAAACCACTATCACAACTAGTGAAAAGGGAATACATCCCTTTATCCAAGTAGATTGCAGATGGACTTAAGAGAAGTTATACCTATTAGATCATATGCATGTCTTACTGTGAATGAGATAACTCATTTCAATCAAGAGAAAGAGAGGTTCTAATTTCATCCAAGGGGAAATTCCTCAAATTATTTAGAGAATTCAGGGACATGTTGAGGCATTGGCTCCTCTATATGTCTGTTCCTTCCCAGGATCTTCTCTCTGCTTCTATCTCTGTTTTGTTTTGTTTTGTTTCATTTATTCTCTACTCCTCAACCAGGTTTTTCCTCAAACATATCCTGTACAAATAGGAAGGAAGAAAGGTTTTTCTTTTCCTGAATTGTTATGTTAACTCCATTTCTCATGTTTCATCAAAAATAAAAGTCTAATGTAAATACACTAGACTTGACTTGATTTCTCCTATTTTCCCATTATATTCTATTTCCTGCCAGTGATATGACTACTGTAAAGAGTCTTAAGATCTTCATATAAAATCTTATGCACTCCTAGAATGATCAGCAGGAAAATTAAACTTCAAAGCAGAACTAGAAAATATAAGGCAGGGGATTGATTCAGTTTTTTTTTTTTTTTTTTCCAAAGCAGATTTGATTTGATGAATGTCAGAAGTGATTAGTATGATTGTGTTAGGGTACTTTGTTCTGGCAAATCACCTCAGTAAAGATCTGTCCTTAAGATACCAGCAAACCATTTATAATGCCCATCAGAATTAGAGGAGGAATGACCTGAAAAGGAATTGTTATGAGTCAGACACTAGCTTTTGAAAAACTACTTTCTGTGTCTTTAAAAAAAAAGGATATTCCAAATGTTTTATTAGTTTCTGTGGACACACACAAGCTAGTGTATTTAGTCTTTGAGAGTGGATTTGGGGCATATCTGGGTCTCTTATAAATGATCAGAAGAGCTTCCAGTTCACTTCTAATTAATTTCCAGCATGGTATGACAGAAAGAGCATTGAACCCAAGTCAGAACTGAGTTCAAACTTTGGTTTTCTCACTTGTCTTGGGCAAGCCACTTTACCATCTCTAAGTGTATTTTCTCCTCAGAAAAAAAGGATGATACTTGAACTGCATACTTCATATAGATGCTTTAAGAAGAAAGCATTTTACAGACTTTCACATGCTGTAAACATGATTATTACAGACAGCAACAAATACGTATTGCATACATATTTTACACATTGATAATAGATCAAAGATGTAATATTTGAAAAACTTTTTTAGAACAAATATGTCTTGCCTTCAAGAACAGTGGAGCCACCATATTGGGACTGTAACATCATGGCCCTTGTTATATTTTTTGAGAAAATGAAAATGGAGTTGAAAATAAAAAGAAGATACACCAAGTACAGAGAAAATCTTTATGTTGGAAGTGACACCATTTTTAGGGCACTGAAAGATCAGTTCTTAATTTTATCTGAAAAGGGAAAAACACTTGAACATTCTCCCCACCCCCAACTCCTCCAAAGTGACCCAGAAGGCACTAATTATCATATTAAATTTTTAGAATAATTTTTTAGTATGGGAGTTAATTGTCATTTAAAAGTGTAGTTCATGTACTGGGACTATTTTTCCCAATTGGTTCCTTGGCACTGGCAAGTCAGCCCTCCAGGAAGCAATTGCTTTATCTTCCCTCAAGGTCTTGCCATAGGCCTAAGGGGTTGAGGGTAGTTTTCTAATGCTATATGGCATATAACCTCTCTGACTAGCGGACTTCCCCTGTTGATTACCAATAATATCAATTAGTTAGCCAGGCTTAATTAGAATTTAGTTTTGTTGGGGAAATTTACTATTTTTAGTTTTGTTTATCAATATTAGATGAGTTGCTACCAAAAACATCAACTAAAAATCTCAAATATACCTTTTCAAAAGGATATATACAATGTCCATGGAAACATAGGCTCAAGGTTAGAAAACACATGTGGCAAAAGAAATACTTAAGAGGGTCTAGTTCTTTGAAATCTCTCCTTTTTCCCATTTCCCCTTCATGGGATACTCAAGACTTAGTTCCCCTTAAAAGCATGTTACAGCTCCTATCAGGTTTCTTAGAATTTTGAAGTTGTTTTTCCTCAGATTGTTGCACTTGACTTCAGTTTCTAGTTACTTCCAGCTCATTGCTAAGACCAGGACATCCATTGAAGTCCCTAAATTCTCTGACCCTTTAAAGCTCACAATGTTCCTCTCTAGTTCATGTAGGTATATAATTTTAGGTTGTAATTTTTCAAAATATTTTATTCTATTCCTTATGTTACTTCTTGGGGCTGTAAAATAAATTTGTGCTATTCTGATTTAATTTGCCTTTTATTTGAAGTATTGTTTTAGGCTTTTTGCATAATTTATTGTTTGTCATTTTGTACCTGAAAGTTTGAGAATTTGGGTGTGTTTGTTCTTGGAAGAAATTTGGACTCTCTAAACTGATTGTCTTATTGCTTATATTCAGAATTTATTAGCAAAATTTCTTGTTATTTCCAGAATTAGTGTATTCAGTTTTTTCCTTTAAATTTTAATGTTCTTGGAGACATGATTCTTAAGTTGTTTCAGTTAATTCTTTCTTCAAGTTTAATCTCTTTGAGAACACATGTAAAATTCATGAGTTCTTTTAATTTTGACTTTTGCTTCTTTTCTGTCAGATTTTCCTTCTCTTTAGCATTTTTATGCTCCAAATATGTTTGCCATTTTTAAAAGAGAGATTAGTCATCATTTTTCCCTAATCTGTTAATTTAAATTTTAAATTATTTATTGATTGAAAGCTCTATATTCTGACTTAAAATTGTTCCTAATTTAATTTCTTATTTTGGCTTTCATTTCTTTTTAAACTATTCAATAATTTCTTGTTGCCCCAAGTTCTCTCGGGAGTCTATAGGATTCAATATTCATTAGGTATTGGGGACTTTTTTTTCTTATAATATCTAATGAGAGTTTTGTTTTTTATTTGGTACTTCATCTTTCTTTCTCATGTTAGGGTCCTTTCTTTGGTGTTTGTGTGTGTGTGTGTGTGTGTGTGTGTGTGTGTCCTGACTTTTTCCTGAGATTTTCTCTTTTGAAATCTTTGGTGTGTCAGCTTTTTTTGTACTCTCCCATCCCTCACTTTCTGGCCTTTCTCATTTTGTTGATGGATAAACCACAAAGGTAGGGATCCAAAGCTTTGGTTTCATCCTCATATTAAGGGTTATAGGGCTTATTAGGCTTGTTCTCACTTAGATTTCAGAATTCTTTTCTTCAGACTGGACATAAGCATTTGTTTCCCTGCTCCAATTCCTCCCTTGGTTAGCCTTTCCTTTTTTCACAGCTGAGCTGAAACAGTTTGTCACTTTTTTTTTTCAAGATAGAAGGTAGATATAATGCTTTTTGTCTGTGGTTTTGGCTCCTTGAAAAGGAACATATTTTCAACTTTCTTTCGTTCCCCTTTTACTTCACCTAAATGTGGATGGGTAGAATGTGTCTCCTCTACTGTGAAGGATGAGGATAAAGCCTTTGTATTAGTGGAGGAACCCGAGGGGCTGCTGCATAAATCTTTGATTTAATTTATACTCATGTCATCAGTATATTAGTGGTAAGGTCTCCCAACATTTGAGTAGAGGCTATTGTGGCAAATTAATGGGAGAACATGGCTGGGAGTGCCACAGAATTAAAGCAGCATAATGAGTTGAAATCTACATCTTTAGAAGTAGTAATTATATCATTGAGATCATATCTCTATTGTAGTATGGGAGTAGAGATTGATAAAGCATTTATGAAACCCTTGCTCTGTATAAGGCATTGTGTTTAGTCCTGGAAATATAAATACAAACATAAAAAAGACAGTCACTACTTTAAAAGAGTTTATAGACAAATGAGGGGGAACGGCACAAACTAGAAGTGAATTGGGATAGAGAAGGGAGGAAGCCAAGACAGAGCAGTCCAGAGGATCAAGAAGAGGGACAAGAGAGTGACTATGGATGATCTTCATGAAACAGTGGTCCTAGGTAGGAACTCATCAAGAGAAGCAAAGACTATAGCTATCATCAAGATGAGAAGGCTATTGATATGGAGATGAAAGGGACTGAAGACTCAGCAATGGAGTTGAGAGAAAACTGAGTATGAATGGTTTGGACTCCAAGAAATAATGATCCATCCTAGTAGTTCCCCTTTGCTATTAAAGGAGCTTTCATTCAGGAAAGGATTTTCTCTAGCAAGGGAGAACAAGAATTCCTAGGATGCACCTACTTTACAGACTCTGTAAGAGAAGGAATTAGTCTGTTTCTTTCAAGAAGGGACCTGAACCTGTACTGATTTGTATTACATGTTGAGGGGTACAAATTTCACTGGTACATGTGAATAGTATAAAGACTTGTGAAATCAGCTAAAGATAAAAAAGTTTTCACCTGGAATGATTGGGGAAGGCTTTGTGAAGTGATAGCACTCGAATCACTTGTTCCTTTTTTTTTTTTTAAAGGATTTTAACAGGTAGTAATAGAGGTCAAGTATTCTATGTAGAGAGAACAGTGTAATCAAAGACCAGGTAGTGGGACAGAGTGGCATGTCTTCAGGAGAAAATGGGTAATACAATTTGACTAGAACATGTATGAGACATAGTCAGAAAGGAAAGAAAGTGCCATAATTGTTGATATTCTTGGATATTAAGCTTAGTAACTTGGAAATTCTTTGGGGGGGGCAGTGGCCAGTCACGTAAAGTTTTTGAACAAGGAGGTGAAATAAAATTTAGGGAAATTGGGAAATTTAGTCCTATTATTCATATAGCCCTTCTGAATAGTGTCTAAGTTGGCCAGAGTCTATACCACTTGTGAATGAGACTAATCATTAACCATGGTATAAAGTTTTTGTGAATAAGATCATTATTTTTATATCAGCCACAGTATTGATATGTGGGTTCCATAGGTTTTCCTCCCTCCAGTACTTGTGAACCTTGGTCACCATCATTTGTCTGACTTCAAAATACTGATTTATGACCATTTCTGTAAGGGAACGAACATTTATATAGTGCCTACTATGTACCAATCATTTTACATATATTATCTTATCTGGTCTTCACAATAACTCTGTGAGGTATTATTATACCCATTTTACAGCTGTGGAAACTGAAGCAGATAATTAAATGACTTGCCTAGAGTTATACAGTCAGTAAGTGAAGTGGGATTTGAACTCAGATTTCTCTGACTACAAATGCAATGTTCTATCAACTATATTCCCAGTTATTTCAAGTTCCTTGTGAATACAGGTGTTAGCTCAGTAAGGTCTGCATGGAAGTCTGTAACTTACCAGGTCCTTCTGTATTTCTTTCCTATTGGGAATTTAATCCTAATAGACATGGAGAGATTGATTTAAAGCAATGGGTGCTTTTATTCTAGTGGTGTTTATGTAACATTTTATTTCTGTCTTGAAATTATTTGTAGAGGTCTTTATGGATAAAACTGTGACATTGGCAGAGTTTGTTTTCAAAGTATCTCCATGGCCTCAATTCCCCTTCTTGTTCCTTCCACAATAGGACTCAGACTTATTCTTTCTTCTAATTGCCCAAGGGTTCCCACTATGATTCACTGTTCAGATTTGATATATATATATATATATATATATGTATATATATATATATATATATAATTCTCTCCTCTTTCTTTCAAAATCTGTCAATCCTGGATTCTTTTCTCACAATGTTCTGCTAAGTGATCATTTGCTTCACTCATTAATTGCATAATTTAGTTTACATTAAGGTATTAATGCATGGTAAGGGTAAGTGTATGATCCTTCTTGACTTACATTTACATTTTAACAAAGGATTACTAGAAACGCTGGCAGCAAGGTATAGCATGGACAAAGTACTTGTCTTGGAGTCAGAAAAACTCATCTTTCTGAGTTCAAATCTGACTTTAGACACTTACTAGCTGTGTGACCTTGGGCAAGTCACTTAGCTCTGCTTGCCTCAATTTCCTCATTTATTAAGTAAGCTGGAGAAGGAAATTCAAACAACTCTAGTATTTTTACTAAGAAAACCCCAAATGGGGTCCCAAAAGAATCAGATAGGATGAAAAAACAACCACAAACTAGAAATACAATGCCTTAAGTCAAAAGGATAAAATGCTGATGGTGGTATTTCAGGCACTGTGACAGTCTAATGATAGAAATTCTTTTGGACAGCGAATGGGCTTTTCTGGCTCCTCCAAAGTCTACCTTTCGAACTATCTTCAAATCTGCCTGTGTATAGAACTAGCTCTGATTGCTCAGTCAATCAAAATTACATTTCCTGAGACCTTCTCATGCTCTATTGGATTATTTTGAATTTCAGGATCCATCTGCCCTTGTCATTTCTAAGATTCTCCTGAGCATTGGCACTGAGCTCTGCTGCAGAACCTTCTTTTGGACGAAGGAAACTTTCAGACTATTAGAGGTAATGGCATCTGAATCAGAGAGTGTATCTCTCAGTTTCATTCATTGCAGGATTAAGTCCTAGCTGCACTTTCCCAATTGAACATCGACCAGGTGCATTTATTGAAATGGATGAGCTGGGATAGCTGGGGAATCGCTAGACAGAGTGTTTCTCCCTCATCCGCAAAGCCTGGAGACCTTCATGGCCTCAATTTGCTGTGAGTTCATGGGGAGATTGTAAAGAGGTAGGGTGTGACATGCAAATCATCAATTTGCCCTCATTCCGTACTTCCTTTGGTGTGAGAGGCCATGGAAGATGTCCGCATGATGAAACCCTGCTTCCCGTGAGCCAGGGAAGGTTAGAGTATTTGCCCTGTTTGCTCAGCTTTGTTACTTGGCTGTGTAACTCTGATGTTTGCTTGGGGCTATGACAAGGCCTTTATGCATCTCAGTGTAGAAAGTGACAGCTGTCTGGAAATATAAGGGGAAATGAAAATACCAATGAATTTCTCCCAAGGAAGCCAGTAATGTTAGGAAGAATTATGTTTACATACCCAGTGTTCCTTGGCATGTGGTCCCTCCCTCCCTGAATCTTTTATTCCTCTCAGCTTGAGACTTCCTTATCAAAAGTCTAGTTTGTATTATTTGTGTGCATGGGGATACAAAATGCATGGTGGGCAGAAGCAGGCAGAAGCATCTGACCAACAATGGTTTGCATATGAGAGTAATGCAAAAGACATTACTGAGGACGTATATGGCTGGAAAGGGGGATGGATGCCTGAGGATGCTTAGGGTGGGTTACAAAGTTCTGCTTATTTGGAAGTGATTGATGTCTGTCATATGTTGTATAATAAGAGGGGAGGATGTCTAGTAGGGATTCTAGGTATTTTAATTTATTTTTTCACCTTATATGGAGGCTGTTTACTCCAAGGGATAAAAAGGGAGAGGATATTTTGACTGTGCAGATCATTGGGAACACAGGCCAAAAAGAACAAAGGCCTGAAACTACATGTAATATAGAATAATTTTACATATATGTATACATACATATATATTTATATGCAGATGTGTTTATATTTATACACATACATTTTAATATGTATAATTTACATATACACATATACCTATATACATGTATGTATGTGTGTATATTACTATTAGATACAAATAGGTATATATATATGTATATCTATTTTTGTCTCATAGTAGCACATATATATATGTGTGTGTATATATATATATATATATATATATACACACACACACACACACACACACACACATATATATGGGTATATACCTATTTGTGTCTAATAGTAGCTACCTCCAGAGTGGGAGAGGGGGGAAAGAAGGAAGAAAAAAAAAAGAAATTTATGTGATAACTATATTATATATTTAAAAAGAATAGTAAGCTCTACAAAATAAATTTGCAGTTTGATGTGCATTTTTATAATGCTATGGTTTAGAAATGTTTGTTTTATTCCATAATCAAAAATAAATAAAAAGAAAATAAAAAGAAATAGGCTTGAAGAGACCATAGGAGTGGGGTTCTAGAGCATGACTATATACCAAAGAAGGACATCGTTATGTCATATCCTTGGAACCTGTGAAGATTGCTTTCTTTTGGCATAGGCTACTTGAATTCTTCTATATAAATATACTTGTATCTGATAATAATTATGTGGAGCTACTTTTGTTGTTGTTGTCAGGGACTATTTAAATGCACTTAAGTGCAGGAGTGGTACTCCCTAAATAGTAAATGAACTAGAAGAAATTCACCATTGCTTTGGTATTTATGAAATGTTTTCAGAAAGACAGACAAGAAATGCAATAACCTGTATTGGATGGGAAGGGGCCAAGCCTTGCACCAATAGATAGCATTCTATTTATTGTTTACCATCAACAAAGATTTATCAGAAGTCTTAAGATGTGTATGTCTATCCTCATAATGGGATCCTAAGATTCTTGGGAGGAGGTATTTTCCAATATTACATTTTTGAATCTTTAACATTGTATCACACATATAAAAGCTACTTAATAAAAATACTTGTTGAACTGAAGTTACAAAGAAAATCATTTGGTGTCAGTTTCAGCTCTTCTCTCAGATTATTCCATTTTTATTTAGATATATCAAACTCTTCCTAGAAGGCAGCGCTCTACACCATTATTGTTTTGATAGGGAAATATAAGTAGCTGGAGAGTTTTTTTTTTTAAATTTTTTTTTTTTTAGGTTTAGACCTTTGATTTTATAGGTTGCAGGTAGCTCCCAGTGAGTAATCTCTCTCTATCTACCAGACTACAATCTGTAGTCTTAGAGAGTGTACCGGGGGTATACTGAGATTAAGGGACTTCCCTAGGATCACACAGTCAGTGTGTGCCAGAGAAAAGACCTGAATCCTGGTCATTCTAACGCGCAGCTAGCAGCTCTTTCTCAGTTATGTTGCTCAGTCATTTGTCCATTACCAGGCATGTTCTTAAATCTCTCATAGCTGGATGAGGTTGGCTAGAGTATCTGCACATCCTTCAGGAACTCAAGGTCACATCCTTGTCAGGATGAAACTTTGAAGGAGGACTTCAGTGAATGTGTGAACAGCTATGAAGAAAGGACAAAAATCAAAAGAAAACAACTTTCCTCCTTGGGGGTCCTTTGGCAAGGTTTTATTAAGAATGTGACATTTGAATTATAATAATAAAAACAATAATAATAACTAGCACTTATTTAGCATATTTAAGTTGGTAAAACATTTTACATGTCATCTCATTACATGTAAAGACATAAATTGGTGCTATGTTTGTCCCCATTTTACAGATGAGGAAACTGAGACTGAGAGGTTCTAGGGGCATACAATGAGTGCCAAAAACAAGATTTAAACATTGGTCTTCTTGATTCCAAATCTTTTTTCCAAATGCTTTCTTCATTGTCTCAATTAACTGTGCTTAATTATCCTTAATTTGAAGGGGTTTTTAAAAGATGACTATTGGGAAGAGATTAAAGGGAGTTCATGCCAGGCAAAGGGAAAACCAAAGCAAAGCTAAGGAGCAAGAAAGTAAGGGATAAATTGAGAGAATCATAGATCTGTATCAGCAAGGAACCTTCTAGACGCAATCCCTTTGTTTTACAGATGAGGAAATAGAGGCCCAATTCACTAAGAGACTTAGCCAGTATGAAAGGCAGTATAAAACTGTGCCCTGTATTATTTCAGTCTTCAATTATTTGATGACTTCTTAAACCCTTTCTACTTATGTCCCTTTTTACCCAATGCATTTTTACATACATAGGTTTATAAAGTAGGCATACAAATCAAACATTTACTGATAATAAACCATAATTTCACAACCGCCCACATTTAGATATAAGATCCCATATGGGATCATGACCCACAATTTAAGAAGCTGGAGGCCAACAGGCATCCCTATAGGAAGTAAACAGAGATAAAAGCTAAGTGGAACCTGGCTTTGGAGAAACTTCAATGCCTTAAAAACCTTTGATGCAGAGTTGTTTTTTGGACTTGGATTATTAGGAAGCAAAAACAAATCCCTGCATACTATATGCCTTAAAACTCTGTATCAATGTGAGTTGGAATGCACTGTGTGATAAGATCTGTGTACTAGGAAAATAGCTCTGACAATGATGTGGATGCTGGGCATTAGGTAGTATTAGAGATTGTCCCTGGTACAAAGTGGCTTACAGCTAAATTGGAAAGACAGAATTAGTATTCACAAAACAATAGGAAAACAAGGAAATGTTAAACATAGGATGCTGGTACTAAAGTTGATAGAATCATTAGAGACTGTCCAGTTCATTTCTCTCTTTGTACAATGGAGGAAACTGAAGTCCACAGAAATTAATATTCTGTTTAAAGTTATAAAGGTCATCAATAGAGGGGTGCTAATCCAATAGGATATAAAAATGTATGGGTGACACAATTTTAAATTTTGTCCTCATTGTTAAAACTATTGTTTTCTCAAGTCTGGACAAGCAACAACAACAAAAAAATAAGAACATGTAATCTTCTGATTTCTGAAGTGTAAATACAAATGCTGAAACTTTAACAGTCATTGAGAGTCAATATGAGCAGGCTTAATTGTAAATAGCAGCCAGAATTTGAATCCTGGTTCTTTGAGATGAAGTTCAAGGCAGTGGAAAGAATTTTGCATTTGAAATCAGGAGAAACCTGGCATTAATTCTCATAGCATAGTGCCTGGCACATAGTAGCTACCCAATAAATGTTTATCATAATGTATCTATTATATCTCTATCAATTACACTCCATGTGACTGTTTGAAAATTATCTAACTTTCTGAGCCTCAGTTTTCCCATTTGTAAATGGGGATAATAATATATGTATTATTTACCCAATTATGGTTGTCTTGAGGATCAAGGGAGATAAAGTACATGGAAGCATTCTGCAAACCTTAAAGCCCTATCTAACTGCTAGGTAGTATTATTGCTATATTATTTCATCAGGTTTCCAGACATTAAAAATGAGGAAAGAATCATTTTAAAATAAGAACTTTCCTCTTTGAAACAAAAATCTTTCTCATCAAGTTCATGTCAGAAAGATTTTAATCCAAATCTTTAGAACTGAAAGGAAATGACATTAATGTACAAGCTTTGGGAGACATCCCTGGTTTCTCCCTCAGTGTAGTAATTGAAAAATAGCAGGGTAGAAACTACTAGCAAGATCCTGCCAGGGAAAGACAGACCATCTGACACATGTGAAAACATCCAATATATTAGCTTGGATTCTGGCAGGTCAGGATGTTGCTGAGGTTTTGAGTTTGAAATAAGAATAGCAAATCAATTAAATCTCTACCAAAACAAATGACTGTTGTTCTACCATGGCTAGAGTAAACAAATTTTACACCCAGAACTTAATCATATTTCCAGAATGTATTGCACATGACAGTAGATAAAATACTTTTTTTTTATATAAATGACAGCTATTAAAATGTGGTTTGGCTCAACCTGAGGTTCTGTCTCCTATATTTCCTTGATGATTCACAAAGTGGCCAATATGCAGAAGAAAATACTTGCAAATGGCTAAGAAATGTGGGTCTAAAACCAAATTGCCTTGAGAATGAAGGAGAAAATGAACATGCATATATGTGTATATATATATATATATGACATATATATATATATATATTTGTCATTAGAAAAATGGAAAAGGGCTTGAAAACATTTGGAAACTATGCAAATGAACATGACTCAAACTCTTATAAATTCAAATAAAGACAGTTCTGCCTCTCCTTTCTGTCCCTTCAAATTTGTCCTTCTCATGCTGCCCAGCCAGCACAGATCTGGTTAAGTCCCTTCTAAGCTCAAAATTCTATAATGGCTTTTCTTTGCCTACAGGATCAAGTCTAGACTCCTTGACTTTGCATTCAAGCCCCTTCAAAACCTTCTATCTCTTTATCCTTCCAGCCTTATCTTAATCTATTCCTTCCATGTCTCTCTAACAAGTCTTCATTTCTCCAAGGTGTCTTTGTTCACATTGTACTCATATCTCCATCTTTTGGAGTCCTGCTTATCCTTCAAAAGACTATTTAGGGCAGCTAGATGGCATAGTAGATATACCACTGGCCATAGGGTCAAGAAGACCTGAGTTCAAATTCAGTCCCAAACACTTGATACTTACCACCTGTGTGATCCTGGGCAGTCACTTAATCCTGATTACCTTGTCAAAAAAAAAAAAAAAAAAGACTTTAAAGGCATCTCTCTTTTACATGGTCTTTTAAAATTCTATCAGAAATAACCACTTCACTTTGAATTTCACTGAATACTTTGTACTTTTTTTTATATGCTGACCATATTTTATTTTGTATTGTGGATGCTTGTGTGTGTGTGTGTGTGTGTGTGTGTGTAATGAAAAAAAGTATTTGTTAAATATTTACTATGTGCCAGGTATTATCGAGTACTAGGAATAAAAATGCAAGCCCTTGAGGAGGTTATTACAAGTAAACCTTGTATTATCCACATTGCCCCACAAAAATCTTCTATCATGACTTTTGGGGATAATCTTGAGAAAGTTGAATTGATTTGACCATTCCTAATTCTATCTAGAAATATTTGTGCTGATTGGTAGAGTAGATATATGTAAGCAACAGATGAACAAAGCTAGGCAAAGGGAAAGATTTGTTTTCAAAAAAAGCTCTCTACCTTATGGTTTAGTTTTGCTCATCTATGAAATGGGGATAATAAACCTTGGAATATTTACAGTTAATGTCAAGAAAAATTTTGTAATAATTGAAGCTACCCATAAATGGAATGATTTGCTTTGGGAGGTGGTGGGCCCTCCTGTTGGACTTTTTTGCTATTAGTACTCTTTGTCTTCAAACAGAAGTTTCGGTGACCACTTGGATATTTTATTTACAGTGGTGATATTTTTCAGATATGGGTTGGACTCTAAGGCCACTGAGATTCCTTCCAACTCTGAAATCCTTTGTTTTCTGTGGTTATTGTGAAGAAAGCTTTTTGTAAACCTTAGGGTACTATAGAAATGTGAGCTATGACTATTGAGTGCCTCAGAATGGAATTCTGCTCTAGATTTGCTAGCTACCTAGGGGCTATATCCATTTCAGAATTTATTGACTCAAGAAATAGAAAAACAAAATGATTATCCCATTCTTAGGCCTAACACTAATCTAGGTCTGCTTGCCACTTGCTTTTGAGATGGGAGAAGGAAGAAGAGCAGGTAGATACCTGAGTTATCCTAAGGAGCCATTCAGAATCTTCAGAAGTTATGAGAAATTTCCCAACAGAGAATCAAATGAGGGAAATGTGCTCCCTGTCTGAGCTGTCAAAGAAACATCAGCTCTTGGCAATTTGGCATGGATTCTCTGCAATGTGCTATTCCAGGTGCCTTAGAACTTAATAATTTTGGTATTTCTCTCTGTATAATGAATCCATCATCACATTACTTTCTCTGAGAGACAAACACAGAAGCCACAAGGACTGGCTGGCTCTCCATCTGGAGCTCAGGAAGCACCAAGGCATTTAGAATCATTTGATGGAGCTAATTATTTCTAAACATGATTTCTGAAACATGGAGATCAGAAATTCCATGGGGAAGTACTGGGTTCCACAAGTGCTTAATTTGCTCAGGAGGGAGTACCCTCATAGAATATCCCTAGTTTCCATAGTAACTGTGATATAGGCACTTATAATAAAAGTATATAGCAATATTTGATGTAAAGGATATAACTTGTATTGCTTTTTAAAAATTTTTAACTTTTAAATAAATACCTAATTATTATGGAGTTAATTTGTGATTCAGTTAGTGATGAAAATGTCTACTGTTGAAACTTGCTTTACTGATGCAGAATGCAGTCTGTTCATGATATAACTAATGATAGCTATTACTTACATATTATTTTAAGATTTACACATTTTATCTCATTTGTTTCTCACAACAATCTTGGAAGGTGTTATTATTATTATCCTCATTCTTACATATAAGGAAAGTGAGTCTGGGAGAGTTTGAGTGACTTACTCAGAGTCACTTAGCTAGTAAGTGAATGAGGCTGGATTTGAATTCAGGTCTTTTTGATTCAAGGATTAACACTGTGGAGTTGGAAAGAATCATAGAGATCATTTAGTCTGGTCATCTTATTTTACATATGAAGAAATTGAGACTGGGAGAAAAGTGATGTGTCCAGAGTCAGGCAGGTAGTAAAAATGGCAGAGACAGGATTCCAAATAAGGTCATTTGACTCTAAATCTAAACTGTTTCAGGATTAGGTAATTGTCTGGGGATACATAGCAGTTATACTTAGGAAATATCAGAGCAGGATTTGAATCTAGTTCTTTTTATCTTCTATTATTTATTATTTATTTGTTTTTAATTTGTTTTGCAAGGCAATTAGAGTTAAGTGACTTGCTCAGGATCATACAGCTAGGAAGTATTAAGAGTCTGAGGCTGGATTTGAAATCTGGTCCTCCTGATTCCAGGACCTGTGTTCTATCCATTGCACCATCTAGCTGCCCCTATTATAACATTTTATGCACTTCTATGGTACTTGAACTGTAAGGGATGTACACACATAAATGATAGTAGCTCCCTTTTATATGATGCTTTATAATTTGTCTTTTTTCTTTCTCTTCAACAATCCTATGAGGAAGGCAATATAAACCTTATCATTTCCATTTGACCAATGAAAAGATTGACTCTTTTGACTTGTTTTTGTCACTTATTAAAGTATCCAACCTTAGAGAACTAATACATTAAATCATAAAAGTCATTCACACTTTAATGTAAATGAAATTACCTTGCCACTCAAACCTCAGTCTTCTGACCGATTGCTTTTCTGACTGCATCATGTAGATAAGTAGGTAAATGTAGGACTCATAGGATTTTGTGTTTAAATTTTCAGATGGGAAAAGTTAACGGCCAGTAATTCCTTTTTTCCCTCTTTCCCTCTCCCCTCTCCTCTCCCCTTTTCTCTTTTCTCTTCCTTTTCTATTTCCTCTTTTCCTTTTCCCCTTTCTCTTTCCCTGTGTCCCCATCCCTTTCCTTTTCCCCCTTTCTCTTTCCCTTTCTTCTCATCCTCTCCATTCTTGAAGATAGGGAAAGGCAAAGTAATTTCATTTACATTAAGGTATGAATGACTTTTATGACCTAATGTATTAGTTCTTTAAGGGTTGGGTACTTTAATAGGTGACAAAAAAAAAAGACAAAGGGGTCAGTTTCTAATGATAAAATTTCAGGTACCATAAATGCCTTCTTTTCTCTCTTCTCTATTTTCCCTTTCTTCTCCAAACCTCCCCTTCTTTAACCCTTCTGATTCTACCCTTTTAGCTGTTCCTTTCCCCTCCGCTCTCAAGGTTAGATGCACATCAACTAGTTAAGTTAGGCCTTTTATACTGGTCATCACAGTTCAACAAATTAAACAATTTGCATTGGGTGTCCCTTGATAGTATTTTCAGATAATATTATGAATACTGAAAAATCATATTTTTTGAGGAAAAAAAGAGGTAACTGGATATACTTAATCTGGAGAAAAGCATGCTAACATCAGTTTTCAAATATTTGAATGAATATTATTTGAAAAAAGAAGTTCATTTATTTCTGTTGCTCAAGAAATCAAAACAGACTGAAGGGAGGAAACTATAGAGAACAATATTTTAATTCAATAGAATTAAAAATTTTCTATGATCCCACTGACCAACAATGGAATGATCAACCTTGGAATGCTTTTTCCATTATTTATTATTAAGTTGTTTGGTTTTTATTTTAATTAATCAATCAATCAATTGATTGGTTGGTCTGGATCTTTGATTTTAATTCTCAGTAAGAAAATTTCTTCAATTGATGCAGATTGCCAAATGGTCTATAAAGTATAGTATTGAGAACTGCTTTGACCATTGAAAGAGTGAATGATTTTCCAGCTAAATAACATAATCAATAAAGGTAACATGATCAGTAATGGTCAGGAACAGGCCTTCACCCCAGATTTTTCTGCAATTCTATATCTACTTTGTCAATTATATTACACTATATTTTCATTAATGAAGGCAAGTAAGTAGAATTATGATAGGATATTAGGCATGCCTTCAGGGAGAACTGAAAGTATGATAATACTACATAATCCTTAAATCCTCAAAAAGTCTTTGAATCTCCAAGGCAACTGCCTTTTTTCAGTGCTCATCTTTCTTGACCTCTCTCTAAGTTTTGACTTCATTGTCTATCCCTTCTTACTAGATACCCTTATCTTTGATTTCTGAAAAACCCGACTTTCCTGGCTGTCCTACACACTTAATTGCTCCTTCTCAATATGTTACCTTCTCTTGCTTCTCTTCTAAACCCATTAGGGTTGGTATAGCCTAAGATTCTTTGATCTCTCTATGCTAATTACTTTAGAAATACCATTCATTCTCATGGTTTTAATTGCCACTTCCCATAAAGTTACTAAATTTATATATTACACACTAAGTAGTTTCCTTTTTGATGCACAGACCCATATCTCCAGCAGTGTAGAGGCCATTTCAAATGGGATATCTTATTGATAATCTAAATTCAATATGTTCAAAGTAAAGCTTTTTTCTTTTTTCTTTACTGCTGCTCCTAGTTCTTATTTTACTATTTCTGATTGTGTTAACATAATTCACTAAATTTTTAGCACTGAGAATATCTTTGATCCATCTGTATTTCAATTCAATTCAATTCTTCTACATTTCAACTTAATCCAACAGTCATTTATTAAAAGTATCCCAAATTTTTCTTGATATTTCATATTTAAAAATTGTGATTCTGTTGGCTTAATGCTTTATCTCCCATTACTATATCTGTGGGAGAATTAACATATAAGACCATGATAGGCATTCATACCTTAGTGTGGATGAGTATTGCAGACCTTCCCTGACAAGTTTGATGGAAAGTACATGAGTAGACCTGGAAATGGAAGAGTAGATTAGTGAAAGTATCAAAGAGGAGGGATTTACAAAAAAGAGATGCTTGAATATTGAAATAAATCCATCAATCAATAAACATTTATTAAGAACTTACTAATGTGCTAGGTACTGTGCTAAGTGCTAGGAATTAAAAAAAAAGTCAAAAGACAGTTCCTACCCTTAAAGAGCTTATTGTCTAATAGGGGGATAGCATGCAAACAAATATATACAAAGCAAACTATGTTAAAGATAAATAGAAAATAATGAATATAGGGATGGCAGTGGAATTAAGAGCTTTAGGGAAGCCTTTCTTTAGAAGGTGGGTCTTTAGTTGATTCTTAAAGGAAGTCAGGGGGAGGTTTCTGGGAAAATGGCTGTCAGAAAATTCCATGCTCTCCAGATTCCTCCCACAAATAAAACAAAATTGTGCCCCAGGCAAACATAGACCAGTGAAAAATGGATAAGATCTGGATCAGAACAGGGGTTCTCTTGGTGTTACCTGAAGAAATACCCCACTACTCACAGAGATTTAATTAGTATAAAGTATAAATATCTCCACACTAAAGAGCAAGCAGGAGCCCTAAGGCTAGCTGTATTCATAAGTAGCCTCAGCCTGAACCATAGGAACTTTCACCTCCTGGACAATATGAGTATTTGGGGTTTGAGTTCAGGAAGACTTGAGTGAATCTGGCTGATTAGGAACACCAGGCCTAGCTGTGCTGTAGAAAATAAGAAAGAAAAAAAAAGGCAAGCAAACTAACAAAAAAAGTTGAAAATACTATACTGTGATCCAAATTCAGTCTCCTTAGTCTTCTCTCTGAATACGGATGACTTTTCCCATTCTAAGTCTATTGGAATTGCCTTGAATTGCCTCATTGTTGAAAAGAGCCAAGTCTATCACAGTTGCTCAGCACATAATTTTGTTGTCACTGTGTACAGTGTTCTCTTGGTTCCACTTACTTAGCTTAGTTCATGTAGGTCTTTCCAGTCCTCTCTGAAATCATCCTGATCATCATTTCTTATAGAACAATAATAACCCATTGCATTCCTATAGTATAACTTACTCAGCCATTCCCCCACCTGAGGGGCATTCATTCAATTTCCATTTTCTTTCTAGTACAAAAAGGGCTGCTACAAATATGTTTTCAAATGTGGATCTTTTCCCCCTTTTTATGATCTCTTTGGGATACAGACCCAGTAGAGACACTGCTGGTTCAAAGGGAATGCACAGTTTTATAGCCCTTTGGGCATGGTTCCCAATTGCTCTCCAGAATGGTTGGATCAGTTCACAACTCCATCAACAGTGTATTAGTGTCCTAATTTTCCCACATCCTTTCCAACATTTATCATTATCTTTTCTTGTCATCTTAGCAATCCAAAGTGATACCTCAAAGTTGTCTGAGATGCAATCTTAAAGAAGAAAATAATTCTTTGAAAATTAAAATTGGGCAAGGGGAAGCCAGTGAAGCTGTAAGAGGCCAAGAAATAACAGAACAAAATATAAAGAATGAAAAAAATGGAAGAGAATGTTAAGCATCTTATAAAGAATTCAGAGGTGTCAGTAGTCAGAGAAGAGGTGGGAGAATGTTCCAGGCATGGGTCACAGCCAGAGAGAATGTCAGGGACTGAGAGTCTTGTTTGTGTCATAGGACCTAAGAATAGCTGGTGGGAAATGAGGAGTAAGAACAAGTATTAATTATGCATTAATTACTGCAGAGTACTTACTGCTTAACCAAGTCTTTCTATGATCATACACCTGATTCTGTTTCTTTCTCCAGATGGAGCGTGGGACATGATTTCCATCTGGATTTAAACCATTTAAAGTGTTAACAAAAGCATCCTTAAAAAATAAATGGAATGTTTTTATTTTTGATTCTCCAAATGTGTCAGAAGAAACCCCTGGTGCCTTGAAATCATCTTCTTTTGTTCAGAGAATTTGGATTGTCAGACAACTTGTTAGACCCATATTGGGATATGAATTACAAGGATTCGGGCTGGTATAGCTGGAAGAGAATTGTATTAGAAGTCAGAAGACCTGTTCTCTTGTCTCTTGTGGGCTGTGGTGACCTTAGATTTAACCACTTCTACTTTCAGTTTTCACGCTTGCAAAACTGGGATAATATACTCTCAAGACATCCTATTAATAATACTTCAAGACCTATTATTATTATTATTATTATTCTAACATCATCAAGATCTAATAATAGCAAGCATTTGTGCCAGGCAATGTGCCAAACACTTTGCAAATATTATCTCAATTGATCCTTGAAAAGAACCTTTGGAGTTAGGTGCTATTGTCTCTATTTTACAGTTGAGGAAACTGAGGCAAATAAAGGTTAAGTCACTTGTTCAGAGTACAATAAACATTAAATATTGGAGTTAATATTTCTTTGACTCCAGACACAATATCTGTGCAGTATTTTGCCACTTAGCTGCCTTGTGTTCGTGCACTGGATGGTTGTATGAGATAAAATAATGTATCTAAAGAATCAAATATCACATATACTTAGAATAATATCTGCTTCACCTCTTAAAGGATATTTTGTATAACTTGAATGAAATAATGTATTTGATAATACTTGCTAGAAATTATTTGGTTCTTTGAGAGAAAAAATAATTTATATACATGATCTCATTTGTTCCTCACATCAATATTTGGACATTGGTGCTATTATTCCATTTTGCAGATCAAGGAACTGAGCTAATAGAGTTTAAGTGATTTTGTTTAGTTGTTATTAATAAGTGCTTGGTTTGGGAGTGAAATGCAGGTTTTTCCTCACTCTAAATCCAACATTCTATTTACTAATACTTTAAAAACTATACAACACTGTTTTGTTCCAAGATATTTTTACACACACACACACACACACACACACACACACACACAATACATTGAGTATTATTGTTCTAACCCCAAGAGGTCCCTGATAAACCACTGATGAAGAGCAAAATAAAGATATATAGATAGATAGATAGATATGTCTATAATAATTCAACCCATGCTCTCAACATCCCTCCTTCCTTACAGAGGGGCTTGTAAGCTGGGTTCTGTGAACATTTAAAAGAAGCATTTTGATAAATATATTTCACTATGATTGTTTTCTCTTTAATCCTATGTATTTCATTTGATGTTTTTTGAATCATTGTTCTGAGGAGTCCTTCACAAAACTGCCAAGGTGGTTGGTTTATAGTATTCATACATAAAAAGATTAACAATCCCTTAAAACACGGTCTTCCTTAGTTATTCTGGCCAAAGAAATTCATCACCTATTAGCCAAGCCAAGGTGAGTAGAAGAAGGGGATAAATGGGGGGTGAGTAGAGGGTACAGGAGATAGAGCCCTGAGCCTGGAGTCAGGAAGACCTGAGTTCAAAGGCATCTTAGACAACAATTAGCTTTGTGATTCTAGACAAATCACTCAACTGCTGTTTGCCTCGCTTTCCCCCTATGTACAATAGAAATTATAATAATATCTACCTCTCAGAGTTGCTATAAGGATCAAATGAAATAATATTTATAAAGCACTTAGCACAGTGCCTTGTACATAGTAAACACTACATAACTGTTAGTTATTGATTATTATTATTTAAATAATGTCTAACATTTATATAGTGCTTACTATGTTTGTACTCTAGAATGATTAAAATGGTTCCATTATCCTATAGGTACAAAGACTGTTTCCAGGCCTAGACTTAAAGCTTTTCTAGCTGTATAAGAACTTTTCGGGGTAGGTCAGGTAGTACAGTAGATAGATCAGTGAGCCTGGAGTAAGGAGGACCTGAGTTCAAATCTAGACTCAGACATTTAACCCTTTTTGCCTCAGTTTTTTCATCTTTAAAATGAGCTGGAGAAGAAAATGTCAAACTGCTCCAGTATCTCTGCCAAGAAAATTTCAAATGAGGTAATGAAGAATGAGATCCAATTGAAATGACAATGAAAAGACCTGTTAAAACTCTGGCTCTGTTCAGCTTTTTGGGATCCAAGGTCTTGGGATTATAGAATCACAGTATTCAAGACATGATGAAGCATCAGCAGAACAGAGAGGTATATAATGATAACAGAGAAAGACAATACCTATATCAACTCTTTCCATTCTTTGGTTTGGGGCTATTAATTATTCCAAGACAAGACTGAAAATCTCTGAAAATGGCTTCTCCCTCTGGCTCAGCACTCAAGAAGAAAAGCTTCCCTATGTAGCCTGCAGTGTCTACCCTTTCTCCCCATGATGATTTATTCTGAGTCAGCCAAGAATGGTGAACTATAAAGATTAACATCAAAACCCTCCTGGAGTTTGACTTCTCTGGAACCTTGAGCAGGCCCAGGCTATGATCTCACCTCCTGCTGACTGTTGGGATGCTTATAAAAATACAGTTCTCAGATGCATGTGTCATCATCAGCTTTCTAAAGGAATGGGGAGTGAGGTGGCTTGTGAAAGGGAGGGGCCAAGGAAGGAGATATTGAATGCAAAAAAGGCAGGCTGTCAGAACTTTGCTGAGTTTTGGGGTTATAAAGAGAATGCTGATGAGAAGAAAAGAAAAGTTCTATTTTATTTT
>JAJPUD010001064.1:0-17608 GCA_023553655.1 Myrmecobius fasciatus
AGAGACTCAAATAACCCTATGAATCTGTGATCTCACTCATGTAAATGGAACAGCCAGTGAGGCACTCTGGAGGGAGAAAACTGGGTTCAAATCCAGGCTCTTCTCTTTGGTGACTTTTGATCCCTCAACTGAAAAATGTCAGTGTCTACCTCATTTGCTAGAGATCCTAATCTAGCTCTCATCAATGTAAGGCTATCAAGGCTTACAAGGAGTTTTTTTTTTTTTCAAATTTTTCTCCCTACCCACTCTCCCCAAAACAACAAGCAAGTTGTTTTAAGTTACACAAATACAATCATGTTAGACATATTTCCACATTAGTCATTTTTTGAAAGAAAAATCAGAACAAAAAGTAAAAACCTCAAGGAAGATAAAGCAACCCTCCAAAAGCAAAAAATAGCAAAAAAAATCTGCATTCTGACTCCACAGTCCTTTCTTTGGATATGGATGGCATTTTCCATCATGAGTCCTTTGGAATTGTCTTAGATTCTGTTGCAGATAATAGCTAAATCAGTTATAGTTGATCACAGTAACAATATTGCAGTTACTGTGTACAGTGTTCTCCTAGTTCTGCTCATTTCACTCAGCATCAGTTCATCTAAGTCTTTCCAGGTTTCTCTGAAATTTTTTGACTTCACACAGATATATAAGGAGCAATATACACCTCCCTGATGATGTGGGATAAAAAGCATTTGCCCTAGAATCAGAGGACCAGGATTCAAATCCCACCTCTGACATTTAATATCTCTGTGACCCTGAGCAAATTAACCTCCATGAGATCCAGTTTCTGAATATACTTAGAAACTCTTTATTCATTCAATCCACCAACTAAAAAATGCGTATTAAGTAACATATATGTCAGGTATTGGGATAAGTCCTGGGCATATAAAGGAAAATATGATATACGAAGGCAAATATGGACTTCAATGAGCTTCCATCTTATCAGTATAAAGGTTGTGGTTTTTTGTCCTTTGTTAAGTTCATACCATATGTCAAGGTCACCAATATAAATACTGTGTAGACAGAGAAGTAAGTTGTTCTACTCATATTTGGACCAGATTTGTGGTCTCACTACTTATTGTAACCAGGTAGTGCAGTGCCTAGAATACCCAGCCTGAAATCTGGAAAATCTGAGTTCAAATTTGACCTTAGATTTTAACTAGCTAAGTGACCCTGAACAAGTCACATTGCTTCTGTTCACCTCATTTTCCTGAACTGTAAAATAGGGATGATAAAAGAATATACCTAATGGGATTATTGTGAGGACCAAATGAGATATTTGTACCGCACTTAGTGTCTGGCACATAGCGGGTGCTTAATAAAGACTTGAATCCTTTTCCTAATGGGAAACTCCCTATTAAGAACTTCTCCTACATTGGGTCACTACTTTCTCTACAATTTATACACTTGTAGAGAATTAAATGGGATACTTGAGATATTAGGTAATTTTTCTAGCATCACACAGATGTAATGGGACAAAAATGGACTTTATCTCCAAGTTTTCTCACCTCAGAGATCAGTTTTCTATCCCTCTACCTCTCAGATTCAAAATAGATGGAAAAAATTTGGGGGAGAGGATTACCAGCAAAGGAGAGGGGTGATCTTGAAAGACCACATTTGTTAGTAGCCCTAATACAGCTCTTGGCAATTTTAGGCTATCAAGGCTTACATGAGTTTTTCCCAATTATTTCTCCCTCCCCACCCTCCCCAAGACAGCAAGCAATCTGAACTGTTATACAAATGCAATCATGTTAGACATATGAGCTGTGCTTTGAACAAAGGTGGTGAATGGTGGGGTGAACAATATTTTATTTGTCTTACTTTAATTAAGGTTGTTAAACATAAGGAATGGAGCCACTAAGTGTACAGAGAATAAAAGGCTATCCTAGAGTCAAGAAGACCTTATTCAGACCTGTGTGACTCTGGGCAAGTCATTTAACTCTATTTGCCTCAGTTCCCTTAGCTGTAAAATTATCTGGAGAAGAAACTGGCAAACCACTCCAGTAACTTTGGCAAACACAAAACAAAACAAAAATGCGAATGGAATCATGAAAAGTCAGACATGAATGAAAAGCTCAACAGTGGAAAGTCTAAAGAAGAGAAGACTTTGGGATACCTGGCTGATAGCTGTGTTCAAATACTTAGATTGTGCTTCTACTAAGTCAAGATTAGGTCACTTCTGAAAGATCCAAGGGAGAACAACTAAAAGCAATGAACAGAATTTGAATAACCATATGAAGGAAAACCCACTGCCAAGGTGGATAAGAAGAAGAGGCTGCTTCCAGAAGTAATACAAGTCCCCCTTCCAGGAAGGATTTCAGACTGAGGCTGAATGACCATCCATTAGTTGTACTGTGGAGAACATTCTTGTTCAGGGATGATCCAGATGAAATGGAGAGCTTTCACACTCTGAAATTTTCTGATTCTTCCTTTTTATACCACATTTTTTAATTTTTCAAAGCATTCCCAGTTCTTAAATCCTCAGTAAAAAGGAGTACAATATGACTTGCTTAATGTCTCTTAATCATCTAAAGAGAAAACCCCAAAATTCAAGGTCATACAGCTATTTGACACCAAAGAGTGTCCGGTAATGTTTGCCACTATCTGGATCTTTCACATCATGTAGTCCAAAATTCACAGACAACACCCTAGTGAGGGAGTTAAGGTATTAATTAAGGAGGAAATAAAATCTAGGTAGGGCCTGAGATCAAAGTTTGGGTGAACAGAATTGGACAAATTTGTCAAATAAGCATGTGTGTGTGTTAGACAGTGAGGCTAGAAGAGACATAAATGAGACAGAGAGAAGCGGGGCAGAGAGAGAGGTGGGGCAAGGAGAGAGAGGCAGAGACAGAGAGAGACAGAGATAGAAAGAGGGAAAGACACAGATTCATGAAATCTCCAAGCACTTTTTATGAACTCATGGAAAGACATAGATGCAAGCTCCCATGATGGGAAAGCAAGGATGTTTTACATTCTGAATCACTGGAGTGACTATCCACATCTTTGATAATCACAAATCCATTGTGGAATTGAATTACTAAATAGACACAAGTTTAAGAAAGGTCAAAACTCCAGGGCTGGTGCTCTATCCACTGCACCATATAGCTGCCCCTAATAAAAGTATTAAGATAGAAAAGATTAATTTACAACCCAGGACGTTTAGAGGAAAGTATTAAAGAAGTTGAAAAAATCTTTAGTTAAAGGAGATCATTAACTAAAGTGAGAGATGATAGAGAAATAGAGAACAGATAAATGAATGGATATATAGATAGATAGATGATTGATTGATAGATAGATAGATAGATAGATAGATAGATAGATAGATAGATAGAATACTACACCAAATGAAAAGGGCAAAATTAAATCATCCAGATACTTAGTCTCTATGACAAACAAGGGATACCTTGATGCTTGACATCATACAGCTATAACTTAAAAAAGATATCCTGTGCATATGAAATAGTTAATCCTCCAAAACTCTAAAACCTCCATTGATAAGAAACCCATTATTTCCTGAGCCATCTCATTCCATATTGGGATAGTTTTAACTGTTAGTGATTTTCCCCTTATACTAAATCTAAATTTAATCCTAAGTAATCTAACCCAATGATCCTAAGGCTCTTGTTTGGAACTAAGCAGAACAAGCTTCATCTCTTTTTCCCAGAAGACTCATTCAAATACTTATGAATAGTAGCATAGGACCATGGAAAGAGAATTCCCTCTGGAATCTAAGCACCTGGCTTTAAATCCTAGTTTTGAAGTTTATTGCCTATGTGACATTGAATAAGTCACAAACTCTCTGGTACTCAATGTTCTCCTTTATAAAAATGAGGACATTAGACAATACGGTTTCTGAGATGCCTTTTACATCTATGATACCCCTGATATATGATTTTCTCCAGGCTAAACTTCCTCAGTTCTTTAATTCTTAAACAATACGAAACCCAAGATGCTTCATTATCCTGGTCACATTTTTCTAATGTTTTCCAAACTATCACTGTTTTAGGATTGTCACAGCTTTATTTTTCAAAGCCTGATTTCATCATCTTCTTTTATCTATTCAGTGTTTTTTTAAATCTTCAAACTTTATAATTTTAAGTGAAGCTTACACCAATTAAGTTGAAGGTTTGACTTTACCACCAATCTATAAAATGCAACTTATAGAATATAAAATTCAGGTTATAGCTTTAGGGAAAGGGTAAGAGAGATGGAGTGAAACCATATGTAACTTTGGCAAATTCAAACACTCAAGTGAAGAGTAGGAACAATGGTTATTTTATTATTCACAAGGGTGGCTTAACTAGCTTGAATGACATGACTTTTTGTTGTTCATCTTTCAGTGAAGGAGAGCAAATCTTCAAATGTACTTTAAAAAAGAAAGGAAGGAAAAAGAAAAGGGGAAAAAAGATTTTTCACCTCCAGAACCAATTACTTCTATCTAACCCTTCCAAAATGCCTTTTCTAAAGATCATCTTAATTCATTCCCTTCACTGTAGTGTTCTCTCCCTCTTTAAATGTCTTTATCTCCTTAACATTGTTTACACTCAGTAGAATGTATGTTCCTTGAAAACAAAGATTTCTTTTCTTCTCTCTGACTCTACCTCTGTGTCTTTGTCTCACTGCATCTATGTTTGTCTCTATCTCTCTGTCTCTGTGTGTCTCTATCTCTTTCTTTGTCTCTGTCTGTTTCTCTCTTTCTTTCATTCCCTCCCTCCCTGCTCCAGCACTATTAAGATACAACTCACTTTAATGAATAGACAATTGTCTTTGGAGTCAGAAAGAATTGGGTTTAATTCCTGCTCCTGGTACAACTTGGCTGGAAAACTCTGGATAAGTCACTTAATCTCTCAGTATCTGCGGCAAATAAAACTATAAACTGAAAAACAGGTAACAAGGTGCATTGGTAAAAAATGTTCCTCATCTTAATAAAGGTCCAGTAAAGGATTAGGATGATGATGATGGTAGATGGGGATGGGGATAATAAGAAGCTTTTATGTAGTGCTTTGAGGTGTATGGAATGTTTTACATGCTACCTCATTTGATACAATAACCTTGTAAGAGAGGTGTTATGATTGACCCCATTTTACAAATAAGGAAACTAAGGTTGCAGGATTTTAAGTGACTTTCTCGGGATCACACGTGTCCCAGGTAACTCTTAAACTCAGATTTTCCTTACTATCTGTTAGTCTGTGAATTCCTTGAGAACAGTGATTATCTTTCAATTTTCTTTGTATTTCCAATACTTATCTCAATAGTGGGCCCTTAATAACTATTTATTAACTGATTTCCTGGCTCCATATTAGTTACTTTATCTATTGGGCCATCTAACTGACTTAAGTGGAAAAAATAAACAATGGTGGATAAAATTCATAATTGTTGAATGGTGTAAAATTAAATTGAATCTTCTGTTGTATTGCAAGAGAAACAACCAAGAGTAGGGTGATAATCTTTTCACTTGATTCCATTTAGAAATAAAGTAATGAATCCAAAGGAAGATCTAGGGTCTTGTAGAGAATGCATCAATTTCCTTGAGTTTAATGACAGTTAATATGAATATAATAGACACAACAAGAAAAAAATGGGAGTGTATTATAGTTTCTAGCAGTCATTTGAGCTGTCAGTATTAAAAGATAATCTTCCCTGATTAAATCACATATCAAGAGCTGCCCCTTTTCCGGAGTTAGGTTGAGTATATGTAGAAAATGCTGTGATAAACAGATGTTATTTTTTGCCTGGTCATTAATCACAGGAGGAGTTAACATGTTCAAACCTAGGGATTAATTATACTTTTTGAACAGAGAATTACATTGAAAAACTATTCTTTTTTTAACAGGGAAAAAGCTAGGCCATGACTATTCAGTGGTTTTACCCTCACATGCTTATGAACTTGAGTTGGGTGGGATTCAAGACTAAGAGAGATTTCATGGGCTGGGCTGTCCAAATATGGCCAAGGAAATGCAAGGAGGCATTTCCCTCCCAGTAAGTCTGGACAGGGAAAAATCAAAATTACATTCCTCTTTTCATTTGCAAGCACCTTAGTTTCTACCAAAATTGTTAAGGTATGCATTCATTTCTTTACAAACACATGTCTAGAGTGTCTGATATATATTGCATGAAAACAGACACTTGTGTGTGTATATGTGTGTGTGTTTATGCTTGTGCACTGAAGTATATATATACAACCCTCATTCTCCTTTACCTGTCTAATCTTTGACACCTTCACTTCATTAAAATTTTCTTCACTCTCACTTTTTAGGTCACCACTCTTACAGTTCTACAAAATGACAGAGAGTTCCTTCTCAATTTCCTTTGCTGGATCCTTATCTGTGTTGCAGATATTAACCATGGTTGTCCCACAGGATTCTTACCTGGGCCCTCTTTTCCTTTCTCTTTCCATGCTACTTAATTTGGTGATTTCATAATTGCCTTCTCTATACTACTAATTCTCAGATGTACCTATCTTTTCCTAACCTTTATCCTGACTTCTAGTTTCACCTGACCAGCTATCTTTAAGACATATCAAACTGTTGGTCCAGTAGAAACCTTAAATTCACATGTCCAAATGTGAGCTCATTATCTTTTCTTATAAACCGTTTCCATTCCCTCCATATCATCCACTACTGCTCATTATCTCTTACTTTCTACATCCAATCTGTTTCCAGTGTCTGTCAATTTCTCCTTTGCAGCATCTCTTCACTATTTCACTTATTTCCTCCAATTGTTATTGTTCATCCTTCACTTTTTGAAGACCAATAACATCATGAAGATCAATAACATTAGTGAACTGGATTTAAGTGAGGCAAAGGTGCTTAAAGTCATCCCCACTCTCTCCTCCACAGTCATCGGAGTCCAGTGGCAAGACATACATCTAGACAACTGACAATAGCCCAGTCCTTTTTATATTACCATCACCATGAGGCAGACCCCCATCCCTTATTCTTAGAAGTAACCCATAGCCTGATAGTCAGTCTGCCTCAAGTCTCCCCAAAATAATCCATCCTCAATTTAGCGACCAAATTGATTTTCCTAAAGTACAAGTCTGACAATTTCAAACACACACCCTACTCCCTCTTTTCCTATCACCATCAGGATCAAATACAAAATCCTCTGTTTGATGATCAAATTCTTCCAAAATTTGTCTCCCAATCTCTAATTTTCCAATCTTTTTACTCTTTACTCCTAACCACATGCTTTGATTCCTCCCTGTTCTTCCGTGAACAAGACTACATCTCTTGGCTCTGGCATTTACTCCTTCTGTCCCTCATAACTAGAATGTTCTCTCTCATGAACTCCACTTAGTAGCTTCCTTTAAGTCCCAAATAAAATTACATTTTCTATTGGAAGCTTTATAAACTCCTCTTAATTTTAGTGCATTCTCTCTTCTCATTATTTCCTATTGATTCCAATTATATCCTATTCTGACATATAGTTTGCTTATTTCTGTCTATTTGCTCGTTGCCTCCCCCTTTAAATTGTGAGCTCTGAAAGTAGGAACTTTTTTTGTATCCTCAGTGTTTAGCATATAATGGACTTTCAATGAATGTTTGTTCACTGACAACAAAAGTGATTTCTATGAGACTAGAAAAAAAGGGTAAGATGCAAATTATTCTATGGATACAAAATTAATAAAAGTTGGCCACTCAATGGATCTGAGAGATGAGGAGACATAGTGGAGTGTCAAAAAGAATTGTCAGGTGTCAAGCCAAAGAAACTAGGATTCTACACTACTGACAGAAGTAAGTTGATAGGTTTAGAAAAAGAAATGGGATATTGAAAGAATCGTGAGATTTGCAGAATCACAGCACTGGAGAGGATTTCAAAGGAGATGTGGCCCAATCAATATGTGAACAAGAGTCCTCTCTCAAACATTTTAATGACTAGTCATCCTAGGATAATACTACCTAAAGTAATTTACTTATTCACTATCATACCAATCAATCTAAAGAAGATTTACTTTATAAAGCTAGAAGGAAATGATAACAAAATCCATCAAGTTTGACAAAAGGTCAAAACTGTCAAGGCAATCAATGAAATAAATGTGATGGAAAGGAGTCTAGCAATACCAGATCTCAAACTATATTACAAAGTGATAATTATGAAAAGAGTTTTATACTGAATAATAAATGAGTGATCATCTAACCTTCACTTAAATACCTACCATTTGAAATTCATTGCACTTTGGAGAGATCTAATTGTTAATAAGTTATTTTTGTTTGTTTTCTTTCTAATGTCAAGCCTAAATCTGGTAATATTCAAATTCCTTCCATCATTCCCTTTTCTTGTCTTTGGAACTAAGTAGAGCAAGTCCAATCTATCTTCTACAAATACTTCAAGATTAGATATCATGTTCCTTCTGACCTCTAAGTAGGGAATAGCAGGCAGCTAGGTGGTATAATGGATAGCCTGTTGGGATAAGATCATTGTTCAAATGTGACTCAGACAGTTACCAGCTATGTGACCCTGTGCAATTCAGTTAACTTCTGTCTGGTTCAGCTTCTTCAACCGCAAAATCACAGTGATAGCCTTATAGGGTTGTTATGAGAGCCAAATAAAATAATATCTATAAGCTTCTTAGTACAGTGACTGGCCCATGTTTGGGCTTTCTTTTCAAAGAGCACTGATGACATCATAGGTTGATGTCTTGATTTGCATGTGAATTGAATTTAAGAGAGGCAGAACTGCACAGTCATCAGCCTCACTTGTCTTCCTAAGTCATCAAAGTCTAGTGGCTGTACAAAAGTCAGGATGACTGACAATGGTCTGGGATACAGTGAATGATCTTAGCATTTTTGATGTCTGAGCAAGCCCTAAGCACTTGACAATGCCTGCCTCAGCTGCTTTCATGGCCATTGGAACAAATTGTTCTCATCTGCCCATTCCACTGAGAAAGTCTTCACGTGTTATGATTGACATCCACTTAATTCACCAATAGGATTAAGGCCTGTTGGTTATGATCAACCTGATTAAGCCGTCCATTGTTTTCAAGATGCTTTACTGGGATATAACCATTACACATGCTATGACTTCTTGGAGCCACAGGTGAGAATTGAGTGATGGTGGACATCTTCCCTTTGTATGCACTTAATGAATTCTTGTTCCTTTCCCTCCTCCTCTTCTCCAGGTTAAATAGCTTTAATTCCTTCAGAAACTACCATATATCATCATTTCAAGGCATTTCATCATTTTAGTAAGCCTCCTCTGGATATTCTTCTTACTTATCAATGTCTCCTTAAAATGGGACTCCCAGAACTGAATATAATATTCCAGCTTTAGTTAAGGAGGGAAAGATACAGGAGAGCTAGCTCTCCTCTATTACACAGAAGCGTTATGTCTCCTTTAATGTAGTCTATAATTGAATCCTACTGAAATGTATTAAATTCCCTTTGTAGTTCATCTCTTCTCCTAGTCCCTCTCCAGAGTTCTCTAGATTCTCTTAGACATCATGCTGACAGCTGGGAAAGGGGAAATAAAGGAATTAATGATACATGTCTTCAAGCATTTCAGTAGGAGCTGGGGACTGGGTCATCTGCTGAAAAGAGACAGGGTAGAATTAGAGGCTTGAAAAGAGATGTTTTAGAATGGTCACAATGTAGATTATGTGGGTTATGAGAAAAAAAAAGGATGAATGAACAGATTGCTACGTCACAGCTGAGGTCCTGTTGAAGCTAAAGGGATGACTTTTTAATGGACTCATCAGTCAGCTTCATGACTTCCTTCAGCAACCCTGAGTAGTACAGTCATAAGGGAGGTAATGCAGATGGCAATGGTCAGCCAGGGTTGGATCTACCAAGTCTGAGCATCTGATATCCAGTAGATATAAGAGTCACATCATCGACATTAATCTTTGTATTTAGTTAGTTAAATAAAGATCAACTAATCAAGTATTTAATGAGTATCCTAATCACAACAGGTTTGGTAAGAGCTGTAAGGAAACAGTCATAATTAGATACTTATAAGTAAGTAATACAAAGAATACAGAAGAAAGGATCTCTGTCTTCAAACATCCTATAGTCTAGTTCTACAGTTAGCATTTCTTGGTCCCTCCCCACCCCCAAATAATTTTTCCTCTAAGTGTACTTTCCATTTCTTTTTCTCCAGCTCTCTCTCTGTCTGTCCTTTCCTCCTTCTCTCTGCCTCCTCTTTATCATTGTCTCTTCTCTCTCTGTTTCTTTCTGTCACTCTCTGTGTGTCTGTATGTATGTCTCTCTGTCTCTATCTGTCTCTCTCACTGTCTGTCTCTATCTCTCTTTTTTCTCTCTTTCTCTCTCTCTTCCTTTTCTCCCCTCTCTCTGTCTCCCCCACTCTGTTCCCCTCTCCCTCCCTTTCTCTGTGTCTGTCTCTCTCTTTCTCACTCTCACTCTTGCTTTCTTCCTTTCCCTCTCTCTTTCTTCTCTTCTCTCCCTCTCTTTTGCTATCTGTCTGATTCTCCAGGGTGCTCTCTCTCTCTGTCTGTCTGTCTGTCTGTCTGTCTGTCTCTCTCTCCCTCTCATCCTTCCCTCCCTTTGTCTCTCCTTTCTCTGTCCCTCACTTTCTCTGTCACCCTGTCTTTCCTTCTCTCTATATATGTACCTATATACATGTATATGCATATAAAGAGATGTGTGGGTATATATATATATATATATGTATGTATATATTATAGATACCAATTTGTATTATCACTCCCATTTAGAATGTAACCTCTTTGAGGACAGAAACAATTCTTCCTTTCTCTCTGTATCTCCAGCACATTGTCTAGGGCCTGGAGCATAGCCAGCATTTAAGAAATGCTTGTCTATCGATAAATTGACTGGGTAGACAAAAATAACTCAATAAAACAAAGCTAAACAGACATTTTTGATGAAAATTTGGACTATGACATTTTAGTTCAGAAGAAAAGAAGGATGAATGAAGCCTGAAGGAGTCTTGTGATAATTGATTAAAGGAATCATGATGGTTACACTTGAGAAGAGAAGGTTCATGAGAGCTGTCTTCAAGTATATATCATAGAGCATATGATATGTAACATATATAACTATGTTCTGCTTGGTATCAGATGGTAGAACCAAAAGCAATTAATGGAAATTATGGAGAAGTGCTTGAGGATCTGATGTCAGAAAACCCTTTCAGACAATCAGAACTATGATAAAGTGGAATGGGCTGCTTTAGTAAAGAGTCAATTCTTTTCAAACAGAAACTATATGAGAACTTGACCAATACATTATACAGGAGGTTCTCTATCAGGTACTGATCAGGTCAGAAGGCCTATGAAATTCTCTGAGAGAGAGGGTTCTTAATGGAGGAAATGAGGTTTCCTTGGGGCCTTAAAAGATGAGTAGGATTCAAATTGGAAGAAGAAAGAGGGAAGGCATTCCATTTAAGAGGGACAGAAAAGGAGGCAGGTGTGACTTCACTTCTATTGTAACCTAGCCTAGTCAAAATGAACAATCAAGCATTCAATCAACAAGCATGGATTGAGTTCCTACTATGTGCCAGGCTCTGTGACACAGTGGTATTTCCCAAGCACCAGGGATATAAAAATGAAACAGAAAATTGAAAATAGAGAAATAATGCTGCTTCATTGTATACCATTTAGGCTGCATCCTATACCATGCAGCTAATCTAACACAATCAATTTCAAAACTATTCCACATAATAAAACATTATAGTTTAATATAAAGATATAAAATTAATGACACAAAAACCACAGTATTAATGTTGAGTCCCCCAATGCTCTATAATTCAGACATAAGAAAGTCATTCAATTGGAATCGAAATTGCTTTTGACGCTTAAGAATACAATGTCCTAAAATACTAGGACGTTTATAAAGAATCAAATTGCCAGAAATGGTAAAAATCGAAGTCATTCAAGGGGGTGGAACGTCTTCTTACAATCTCACTAGACATTGTGTGAAAAGTCATTAAAAAGAGTTATATACTAGTAGTTTGTTTAGATATTTGATACAGTTTATTTAGAGTTATAAATTGAAATGTTTGCTTTGAAGGAAACAGCTCTATGAACAGAGCTCTACCTAGGATTTCTGCTGTCTGGGACAATTTAATGGAGGAGAAGTGGGGAGAAAAGGTCTAATTATTCTAGGAGAGTCATTTGTCAATCCCTGAGAAATTTATACTTTTAACCTGAGGATACTTAGATGGGAGGCTAGGTGGCACAGTGGATAGAATCAGAAAAACTTGTCTTCCATGAGTTCAAATTTGGTTTTACACTTCCTAGTTGTGTCACCTTAGGCAAGTAACTTAAACTTGGCTACTTCACTTCCTCATCTATAACCCTAAATAGGGTCACAAAGAATTGGACATGACTGAAATGACTAAAGAGTAACATGAAGTAGGAAGTATAGTCTGGATGAAGTGTACCGCAGAAAGTAGACCCTGAGCATGTTGACCACAGATAGTGGTACCATGCTCATAGTTTAGTCGAGGGTAGGGAGTAAAAATAGTAAGTTCCATGGGAGAAAACAACTCCTTTCAGAACTAAAGCACATTCTCTAAGATTTGCCCTGGGCCAAGACCCCATCTGTCTATCTGCTGTCCATGATGATTTAAGGAAAGGCAAGTGGTAAGTATGAGAAGATTGAACATGTTTGTCAATCATTTATGAGAAAGAAACTTCATGAAAAACTTCACTGGGGCATTATGATCTAAGAAAATAAAATATTGATCCAAGCATGGGATGAGCAAAGGAATGGATATCTCACAAAATACTAAAATTAAAGAAGGTTTTTAACAGTACTCTTAGGATGACTATAGGAGGCTGCCACATGGAGGAAGGAGAAAGGGAAATGAAAAATAGACAAGAAGCTAAGACCCATCTGCCATCTGATAGCTTTCTATTTTAACTAAATGTTCCTGTTAAGTTCTAAAAGTAGTCAAAAAACTGCTGGAGTCAAAAAACATTGGATTTAAATCCCACTGATATTTACTACCTGAGTGACCTCAGGCAAGTTACTTGATAAGCAATCTGGGCTTCAGTTTCCTCATCTATAAAATGATGGGCTTAGAGTAAATGCTCTAAGATTCCTTCCAGCTATAGTTCTATCATACCAAATTTCTATATTACTAAAAAACCTCCAGTATTACCAGTACATTCCAAATTTTGGCATCCTGGGAAAAAGTCCTCTTCCTCCTTCCTTAGTTACTGGTCTAAGAAGTTTTCCTGCCTACTCACCGAAATCTAGAAACCCATCAATGATGATTTGAAGGTACTTTGGAATGGAGATGTAAAAGTGGGCATAAAAATCAATGAGCCAATCCGTCAATATGTAAAAAGGGATTTTAAGTAGATGCATTATTTGTTTATGTCATGTAGGTTGATCATTCCTTTTTAATAATTGTAGAGAGTTTGGTCTAATGGATGTTGTAATCTCTCAAAAGCAAGTGGTAAGAAAGATTAGTCTTGTTCTGCATGGCCCTAGAGAACAGAATTGGAAACAATAGATGGGAGATACATAATGGATGGTTTCAGTTTGATGTCAGGAAAAAATTCGTGACAATTAGAATTTTCTACTGTGACTCAATAGATAAAGTACCAGATCTGAAGTTAGGAAGATTCAACTTTGAGTGTCTGTACTTACTAGCTATGTGATCCTATGCAAGTCACTTAATTCAGTTTGCCACAGTTCTCTTATTTATAAAATGAGCCAAAGAAGAAAATGGCAAACCATTCCAGTATCTTTGCCAAGAAAATCCCAAATGGGGTTGTGAAGAGTTGCACATGACTGAAAATAAGTGAACTGAACAAGTCAAATGGGTTGCCTTGAGAAGTGGTGAGATGTTTCCTCATTGAAAGTCTTTAAGCAAATAGATGACCCACTTATCAATCATGTTTTGGGATATTAATTGTATCCAAGCTCCCTTCCAAACCTGATTTTATAGAATCATAATTTCTATGACATCACAAGATGAAGATTTCTTAAAACCATGAAATCTTTGAGTCTTAATGTAAAGTTAATCAACGGGAAGACCAAGCCAAGATGGCACAAGCAAAGCCAAGTGGAGATTTGGGCATCTCCAAGGGGAGCCTGCTTTGCTCGCTGTCATTATGTTATCCATGAAACAATCACAGTGTGTATTAGCATGATCTTATGTATAAGGTTCTGGCTGCTAGCCAACAATGTCTTTAAAAATCTCATTGTTGGGGCGGAGCCAAGATGGCCAACTGTGGACAGCTTTCTCTATGAACTCCTGGGACATTCCCTCAAACCCAGACAAAGTAAGCCTTCCAAATGGTTTGTAAGTGAGAGCACCGACAAGCATTTGGACTACAACGCACTTCTATCAAAGATCTACCGTGAAAGAACTCTGGAAAAGGTTAGCCTCAGGGGAAATCAGCCGCTGGTCACGATCAGACTGGGGGGGGGGTCAGGGCTGCGATAGAGGGGCGGATTTTGGGCACCCAGGAAGCCCCTGGGAGACGCCTGGGCCACTTTGCTCTGCTTTCAGGCAGGTGCTTTGGCAGATCTGCCTTTGGAAAGGGTGGATTGAGAGCAGCTGAAAATGTGGTCCTATTGCGAATCTACTCCGACCAGCCTCAGACCGGAAGTCAACTCGGCAAACTGCCCCAGGGCAAATACAAATTGTTGCAGTTTTCTCGGCTTTTGACCAATATCCCAACTTTAAATCATGAGCAAGAAGCAGAAGAGAGCTCTCACCATAGAAAGCTTTTATGGAGAAAAAATAGAACAGTCCCCAATTCCTGACATTATGAAAACAATCCCAGATGAAGCCACAAAGACAGACTTAGGTTGGTCTCCCTTTCAGAAGGATTACTTGGATGATTGCATTAAGAATCTCAAAAGAGAGCTAGAAGAAGAATGGGGAAATAAATTGAGATCAGGGCAACAGAAATATCAAAAACTGGAAAATAGGACTGGTGAATTGGAAAAAGAAAACAGTTCACTGAAAAACAAAATTGGTGAATTGGAAAAAATCACCAATTCAATGGAAAATAAAAATGGTGAACTGAAAATCAAAATTGGTAAATTGGAAAAAGACAACAATTCACTGAAAAACAAATTTGGTGAATTGGAAAAAGACAACAATTCACTGAAAAATAAAACTGGCAAAATGGAAAAAGAATGCATTGAATCCAGAAATTCAATTGGCCAGCTACAAAAGGAGCTAAAAAAGATAACTGAAGGAAATAATACTTTAAAAATTAAAATTGAACAAATAGAAGTAAATGACTCAATAAGACTTCAAGAATCAGTTAAACAAAAACAAAAAAATGAAAAAATAGAAGAAAATATGAAATATCTCCTAGGAAAAACAACTGACTTGGAAAACAGATCCAGGAGAGACAATTTAATGATTATCGGACTCCCTGAAAGCCACGATGAAAAAAAGAACCTGGATGCTATCTTCCAGGATATCATGAAAGAGAATTGCCCTGATGTTTTAGAATCAGAAGGCAAAATTGGCATTGAAAGAATTCACCAATCACCTCCAGAAAGAGACCCCAAAATTAAAACCCCAAGGAATATCGTGGCCAAATTTCAGGACTATCGCACCAAGGAAAAGATATTGCAAGCAGCTAGAAAGAAACAGTTCAAATACCAAGGAACTGTCATTAGAATTACACAGGATCTGTCAGCTTCCACATTGAAGGATTGAAGGGCCTGGAACCAGATATTCCGAAAGGCAAAAGAACTTGGATTACAGCCAAGAATAAGTTATCCAGCTAGAATGAGCATCATCTTCCAGGGAAGAAGATGGTCATTCAATGATACAGGAGAATTTCACCTATTTCTAATGAAAAGACCTGATCTGAACAAAAAATTTGACCTCCAAATAGAGAACTCAAGAGAAACATAAAAAGGTAAAAAGGAAAACTCTTGAGAACTATATTCCTACTATAGGTATCCTTTAAAGAATGGCAGTATAATTTGATTTTTCTTTGATAATAATGGAAAAGAAATTAGAGGTGGAAGGGATACCATACTGAAAAAGAAAAAGGGGGGAGGGCGGAAAAGGAGGCAAAATAAAGTAAAAATAAAGGAGGTAAAATAAGGCAAAATCTCATAAAGAGACATAGAAGATCTAATATAATTGAGGGAAAGAAGGGAGGGTGATGAGTATTGTGTAAACCTTACTCTCATTAGATTGGACTCTAAGAGAGTATATCAGACACATTTGGCTTCAAAGAAAGCACTGACCCTCCTTGTGGGAAGGTAGGAGGGAGGGGAGAAAAGGAAAGGGATAAACTAATAGAAGGATTAGGGGAAAGGTATAAAGGGGAGGGAGGGACTCTAAAGGAAGGAGGATTATTGGTGGGAGGTGGTCATCAAGAGCAAAGTACTGGGGAGGTGGGAAGGGAGAGAGGGGAAAGGGAAGAGAAAATCATACCTCTGGGTAAATAAGATGGCAGGGAATACAGATATAGTTATTTTAACTGTGAATGTGAATGGGATGAACTCTCTCATAAAACGGAAGCGGGTAGCAGACTGGATTAAAAGTCAGAATCCTACAATATGTTGTTTACAAGAAACACATCTAAAACATAGAGATACATACAGAGTGAAGGTAAAGGGCTGGAGCAGAATCTTCTATGCTTCAGGTGAAAAAAGAAAGGCAGGGGTAGCAATCCTTATCTCGGATCAAGTAAAAACAAAAATAGATCTAATTAAAAGAGATAAGGAAGGAAACTAAATTTTACTAAAGGGTTCCATAGACAATGAAGCAGTATCAATACTTAACATATATGCACCAAGTGGTATAGCATTCAAATTCCTAGAGGAGAAGTTAAGAGAGATGCAAGGAGAAATAGACAGTAATACTATACTAGTGGGAGATCTCAACCTTGCTCTCTCAGAATTAGATAAATCAAATTCCAAAATAAATAAGGAAGAAGTTAGGGAGGTTAACAAAAGGCTAGAAAAGTTAGGTATGATAGATCTCTGGAGGAAATTGAATGGTGATAGAAGTGAGTATACTTTTTTCTCCGGGGTTCATGGAACTTATACAAAAATTGATCATGTGTTAGGGCATAAAAACCTCAAAATCAAATGCAGAAAAGCAGAAATAGTAAATGCATCCTTCTCAGATCATGATGCAATAAAACTCACATGTAATATCAAGCCAGGAGAAAATTGACCACAAATTATGTGGAAATTAAATAATCTAATCCTGAAGAACGAATGGGTGAAAGAGCAAATTATAGACACAATCGAAAATTTCATCCAGGAGAATGACAACAATGAGACAACATACCAAAATTTGTGGGACTCGGCTAAAGCGGTTATAAGGGGTAATTTTATATCTCTAGATGCTTACTTGCGTAAAACAGAGAAGGAGAAGATTAATGAACTGGGCTTACAATTAAAAAAGCTAGAAAAAGACCAAATTAAAAACCCTCAATTAAATACCAAATGGGAAATTCTAAAAATTAAAGGGGAGATCAATAAAATTGAAAATAAGAAAACTATTGAATTAATAAATAAAAGTAAGAGTTGGTTTTATGAAAAAACCAACAAAATAGATAAGCCTTTAGTTAATTTGATTAGAAAAAGGAAAGAGGAAAATCAAATTATTAGTCTCAAAAATGATAAGGGAGAACTTTCCTCCAATGAAGAGGAAATTAGAGTAATAATTAGGAGTTTCTTTGCCCAACTTT
>JAJPUD010001064.1:24925-37474 GCA_023553655.1 Myrmecobius fasciatus
AGAGTAGTCGATCAGTGGAATAGGATAGAATCACAAGACAAACTAGGCAATAACTATAGCAATTTGGTTTTTGATAAACCCAAAGACCCCAGCTTTTGGGATAAGTATTCACTATTTGACAAAAACTGCTGGGAAAACTGGAAACTAGTGTGGAAGAAATTAGGGCTTGACCCACATCTAACACCACATACCAAGATAAGATCTAAATGGGTTCATGATCTGGATATAAAGAGTGATACTATAAGTAAATTAGAGGAATGTAATATAGTTTACCTCTCAGACCTATGGAGATGGAATAATTTTATGTCCAAAGAAGAACTGGAACTCTTAATTGAAAACCAGATAGATAACTTTGACTATATTAAGTTAAAAAGGTTTTGTACAAACAAAATCAATGCAGACAAGATTAGGAGGGAAGCAATAAATTGGGAAATCATCTTTACATTTAAGGGTTCTGATAAAGGTCTCATCTCTAAAATATATAGAGAATTGTCTCATATTTATAAACATTCAAGCCATTCTCCAATCAATAAATGGTCAAAGGATATGAACAGACAATTTTCAGAGGATGAAATTAAAACTATTTATAGTCATATGAAAAGGTGCTCCAAATCACTATTGATCAGAGAAATGCAAATTAAGACAACCCTGAGATACCACTTCACACCTGTCAGATTGGCTAAAATGACAGGAAAAGTTAATGATGAATGTTGGAGGGGTTGTGGGAGGGCTGGGACACTGATGCATTGTTGGTGGAGCTGTGAACGGATACAGCCATTCTGTAGAACAATTTGGAGCTATGCTCAAAAAGTTATCAAACTGTGCATACCCTTTGACCCAGCAGCATTTCTATTGGGCTTATATCCCAAAGAAATCATAAAGGAAGGAAAAGGTCCCACATGTGCAAGAATGTTTGTGGCAGCCCTTTTTGTGGTGGCTAGAAACTGGAAATTGAATTGATGCCCTTCAGTTGGAGAATGGCTGAATAAATTATGGTATATGAATATTATGGAATATTATTGTTCTGTAAGAAATGACCAGCAAGATGATTTCAGAGAGGCCTGGAGAGACTTACATGAACTGATGCTGAGTGAAATGAGCAGAACCAGGAGATCATTATACACGGCAACAACAGTACTATATGACGATCAATTCTGATGGACATGGCTCTCTTCAACAATGAAATGTTTCAAACCACCTCCAATTGTTCACTGAAGAAAGTCATATACACCCAGAGAGAGGGATGTGAAATGTGGACCACAACATAACATTCTCATACTCATTGATTGATGTTTGCTTATATTGTGTTTCCTTTATCTGATATATCGTTTGTGTAGACAAGACTTTTCTTGCACAACAATGATAAGTTTGGAAATATGTATACATATATTCAATTTGCCAATATTTTAACATAATTAACATGTAATGGATATCCTGCCATCTAGGGGAGGGGTGGGGAGTTGGGGGAAAAATTTGTAACGGAAAGCTATGTAAGGGTTATTGTTGAAGAATTACCCACACATATGTTATGCAAATAAAATAAAAAAATAAAATTAAAAAAAAATAAAAATCTCATTGTTATTAAGAAAAGTCATTTTAGCTGAAACGTGAATTATATGGTTCATTGGGTTTTAGTAAACAAGCTTGTTCCAAACTAGAAAAGTCATTTCTAAAAACAATTAGCAATGAAATAAGTTTAGCACTAGGAGAGAGGCCCAGTACTTGGGAGAGGAGATATTTGTAACCAGAGCAGCCAAAAAAGACTCAGGATGGCATGAACAAATAAGAACTATAGCCCAAAGACAGCTCTCCTAGGAGACTATAAGAGGAAGTAAACGATTACAAGAAAAAAACAACTTTCAGAAGCTTTGAGATTATTTTGATTCATTTAAAAATTTAAATGGCTTTAAAATCTAATTGATAGCCAAGCCATAACTACAGAGTCTTATTCTTGGTTTAGTGTTGGAGGGGGCAACTAGGTGATACAAAGACAAAAATAGCAGGCCTAGAGTCAGGAAGACAGGAGTTCAATTCTAGCCTCAGACATTTATTAGCTATGTAACACTGGGGAAGTCATTTAATCCTGCTTGTCTCAGTTTCCACATCTATAAAAATACTGGAAAAAGAAATGGTGAACCAGTATCTTTGCCAAAAAAAAATATCTCAAAATGGGGTCACAGTCAGACACTACTAAAATGACTGAATAACATCAAACAGGTGAAGTTCTTTACCTAGGATCATACACAGCAAATGTAGGAGGCAGAATTTGAATCCAGGTCATCTTCACTATAAATAAAGGGTTTGCTGGACCCAACCAAATTATTTTTTACACCTCAACATTTGACAAGCAAGAAAAGCCAGGTATATTTTTAATCATCTGGAATTAAGAAAATGATAGAACAAAGGTTAATAATACAAATTAAACTTAAAACTGTGTTGCACATAAATTTTTATTCCAGAAAAGTTAATTGTTGAACATGTACCAGCATATCATATCCTAAACCCAGCATGAAACTTGGAGAGAAATTCAGCCTAAAATATTGAGTTTTCTACATTGGGGCAGGGGGCAGGGGGCAGGGGAAACACGGGCCAGGATGGGTAAAAGATACAAGGAAAGAAGGATGGATGCCCCAGGAATATGCTGTCAGTGCCATACAAATTTCTAGCTCTGATAAAAACCCAATAATCCCACCCTAGTTACAACTCTATTCATCTTGGTTCCTGTAGGCTCTCTGCACATATATTGCAATTCCTCTCCATCTTCCCATTGCAAATTAGAAAACATATTCTCTATATAAGATGTATTCCAAAAATCAGGATATATGGGTTTTCAGGGAGAACTGGAATTTCTGATGTGAAGATTTGCTGATCCCTTTTCAGGACTGCTCATCCAACTTTGTTCTTCACCTGTGTCATTCTTACCTGGGCTCCAAGAAGTTATGGAATGCCCAGCAGCCACATCTGGGTAAAACTGTTTTTCAGACAAGCTAAATCAAGAAAGGCTTCAAACCCATCAGTGAGGTAAGGGGATACCTCCCCAAAGCATGAGAAGACTTCTCCTGGTACAATAAGTAGAGGAAAACAATTGTCCCAATGACTATGAAAGTGCTATGGAAAGCTCCAAGCTTGATCAGATATCAAAACCCCAAGGTCATCCACTGTATCCTGGGCCATCCACAGTTGCTGAATTTTGTCTTGCCCCTGTGCTTTAATGACTCTAGAAGCATGAGTGAGATCAATAAGTTTGTGCAATTCTTACTCACTTTTTTTGGCAAAGATACTGGAATGGTTCACCATTTCTTTTTCCAGTATTTTTTATAGATGTGGAAACTGAGACAAGCATGGTTAAGTGATTTCTCCAGTGTTACACAGCTAATGTAATGCTCATGCAGGAGTCAAGACCACCCTATGGTGTCTTTGGTCCTCTTCAAAAACAAAGGCCAAACAGCAACAACCCAACATATTAGAAACACTTTGCTCTTTTAGTTAATGATTTTTTTGGCTGTTAATGGTGGCATTCAAGCAGACTGCTCTCTCTCTCTAACTTGTTCTTCATGCATGCCTGACTGGCTAGACATGATCTGCCATGGGGAGATTCAACTTCAAAACTTCAAAAAATGGAGAGAAAGGACAGATCACATTTCAGAAACTATAATTCTATAGGGAAAGTCAATTCCAGGGATATGAGATGAAAAAGCTTCAAGAATGAAATGCATAATGAAGAAATAATTTCAATTAGGAAGAAACATACAAGGTATCTAAATAGGGATGCATAGAAATCTCACCAACCAACCAGTCAGTCAGTAAACTAGGAGTTAAGTTTTTATTATATATTATACAGTGTTCTGAGCCTTCAGGATACTCACAAAAAGATCTTTGGGGGGAAGATATGTACAAAATATGGAAACATAGGTAGATAATAGAGAATGAAGAAATGAGCACAGTACAGTTTCTAGAGTTCAGTAGTTATAAACAACAAGAAGCTCTAAAACCTGTTAAATATCCAGACTAAGTCTGACATCAATATGGTGGCCTCCATGAATGGATAGTAGATGTGTCAAGAGGCTGCCCAAGAAGAAGAGATCTAGCTCAGGCAAGAAATGAAGCTAGTCAAAGGTCTTTAGGGGTCAGCAGTGGGATCAAGCTTGTGAATGATTTCTGCACTTCCATACTGGGTCAAATAGAACTATGTAGTCTTTAAAAAGGCAGAGAGGGAGCTGTCAAAGGTCAGAACAAGATGAAAATGGTGAGGGAAGGGAAGGCTAAGTCAACAATTGTGATTTTATGTTCTGCTTTTTTTTCAGCACTTGGGGAAAAAAGGATGATCAAAGAAGGGCTAGAAAAACTGCTTAAAGTAGATGGGATGATAATAATAGAGAAAGGGCAGGACTGCTCACTTATAATTTTGTTTGTTTTTTTCTGTCAAGGAAATTGACTTTGACATTGAAAATGACAGAAAAAAATTAATAGAGAATTAATGCTTAGCATAGGTAAAGACGCATAAAGAACACATTTAATGGTCTTTGATGAAGGAGGCAGAATAGTACAGCTTTAAAAAAAAGCCCTACCTCTGGAATTTAGAGTCCCTGTGTTCAAATTCCACTGCTGATGATTATTATCTATGTGGCTATACTTGGCAAATCATTTAACTTCTTAGAGTCCAGTTTTCACATCTGTAAAATGAGGTGGTTATTCTAGGTAAGCTCTGAGCTCCAGATCTATAATTCTAGGAAATTCAAGTCATTCATCCCAAAAGAACTGGTAACTGTGGCTTCTAAGGTATTGTCATTGATATTTTGGATCAAGGAAAATGGGAGAAGTAATATGAGACTTCAGAAGGGCAATTGTGCCGATTTTCTAAAAAAGAGGAACAAGAACAGAATCTAAAAATATAGACCATTGAACTTGACTGCTATTTCTGGTAAAATACAATAACAGATCATTAAAGGGTGGGCCGGTGAAATCTTGAAAAGAGAGCAATGATTGCAAAGAGCCAGTATGAATTTATCAAAGTCAGGTCATGCCAGACTACTCTTAATTCCTTTTGTAACAAGAATAATGAACTGGTAGATCAGGAGAATGCCATAAATATAGTTTACTTAGATTTTAGCAAACATTGAACAAAGATTTTTATTCTATTTTTATGGAAAAGATGTGGTGGTATAGACTAGCTAGCAGTGCAAGTAAATTAATTTGGACTGTTTGATGGAGTGATATGATGTCAATATGGCAGGAAGTTTTCAATTCAATACCTGTAATATTTGTGGTTGGCCCTAGGCTGTTTAATATTTTTATCAACAACTTTGAGAAAAATATAGAAGATGTGCTCATCAAATTTTTAGAGGACACAGATCTGAGAAAGAGAGTGTTAACATACTAGACAAGATAGTCAAAATCCAAAATTGGCTAGAGAAGCAAAAGTATTTTGCTGAATCTATTAAACTAAAGTTTAACATGGCTAACTATAAAGTCCAACACTAGTTTCAAAAATCAATTTCCCAAGTACAAGAGAAAAGAGGCATAGATAGAAGTAGGTCTGAAAAAAGATCTGGGGTTCTTAATGGACAGCAAAGTCAGATTCAGTCAATAGTGTGATGGGCAGCCAAGAACCAATTCAGTCTGAAGGCATACCTACCAAGAATTGTCAATCAATTGGACTTTTTAAGTACCTACTGTGTTCCCGGTATTGGGCATAGAACTTGGGATACAAAAAAAGAGGGGAAATGTGAAAGGATTAGTCCCTCTGTACACTGCTTTCCTTGAATCACATCATAATGTTGTGTTCAGTTCTGGGAACTTTGGTTTAAGGAGGATATTGATAAAGTGGAAATTAAAGGAGAAAACCAAGATAGTAAAGATCCTTGATTGCAGGTCAAAGAAAGATTACTGGAAGACTGGACATTGGTTAGCCTGGAGAAGATAAAACTCAAAGGAGACATGATAGCTAACTTCAAAAGAAAAAAGAAGACAGGGAAATAAATATTTACTGAGTGTCTACCATGTGGCAAACATTTTATAATTATTATCTTATGTTTTATCATGTGGAAATCAAGTCCAGCATTTATTAAGCACCTAGTATGTTTTAGGCAATATGTTAAGCCTAAGGGATACAAAGAAAATCTAAAAACACCTCCTCTGTCCCTAAATAATTTATAGTCTAATGGAGTATTCTGAAAACTAGCCATCCCTGATTTGCTTAAAATAGTTGAATCAACACACATTATGACACTTTATGGACAGGGACATAATAATTAATAACTGGCATTTACATGGAGCTTTAAATTTTGCAAAGTGCTTTACAAATATTATATCATCTGATCCTCACAACAGCCCTGGAAGGTAGCTGCTATTATTATTCCCATTTAAGAGTATAGGAAACTAAAGCAGAGGTCAAATGACTCAACCAGGATCACACAGCTAGTAATTGTCTGAGATCAGGTTTGAATTTGGGCATTTCTTATTCTATATTTAGTGGTCTATCCACTGTGCCCCCTAGCTGCTTGTAATATCTGGTATAATGGAAAAGGATCAAATTTTAGTCATAGATTTAAAGCCACAAGTTACGTTAGAGGCTATTAGCCCATTCCCTTTACTTCAATAATGAGGAAGCTGAGATCTATAATGTTTAAATGAATGTCCCAAATTAAATAGCATGCAGATACCTGTCTATATCTCTATAAAAACAATAAATAACAGTACTAAAACAACACAGTCATGAGTTTGTATCCATTATGAAACCAGTATAGCTTCATACATACATAGTATCCTTTCCTCCAGTCTTTCTCTTTTAATCTATCATTTTGATCATGTCATTTCTCAAGTTCAAAAACCCCCACACTTTTGGTATTTTCTCACTTTCTACCAAATATTGTATAAATTCTTGACATTTAAGGTCATTAATCAATAAATCAATAAACATTTATTAAGTGCCTAATATGTACCAGGTATTGTTCTAAGTGCTAGAAATACAAAAAGAGACATATGCAGTCCTTGCCCTTGAGGAGCTTACAATCTAGTGGAAAGACAATATGCCAACAGATATATAAAAGGCAAATTATATAAAAGAGAATTAGGAAATAACTAAAAGAATGAGGCTGGTTCCAGGCTACATTTCCAATGTGGATATACTACTCTCCTCTAACACAATCCATACTGGACTTATCTCTGCTTCCTACACTTGGTCAATCTTCTTCTATCTTTGTGTATTTCCCTACATGAACTTTCCATGCCTGGAAAATACTCCTCAACTTCTACCCAGTTATTCTCCACATATTGGATACCTTATCTTCCTCAAAGAACCAATCAATCAGCAATTATTTATTAAACACCCATTATGTTTAAGGCACAAAGACAATAAGGAAATTTTTCATTTTCTTAAAGAGTTGTCATTCTATCTAATATATCTATGTTGACATCTTATCAACTCTAACATCTTTTATCGACTCAACTGGTGATACTACTCATTTCAAGACCCTTTCTTGGACTGATATCTTTTCTCTGACCTCTCTAGATAAAAATGACTTCTTCCCCTCCTCAAATGATTCTCCTGCCTGTCCTCTGTTCTTATCATGGTTTCTCTTGTTCTAGAGTTATTTGTGGACTTTTCTTTTCCCCTCTCCCAACCCTATTCCATTAGGATACTGAAACCAAGGTCTAGTTGAGCTTGAGCTTGGTAGTGAATTATACACAATAGACTCTTATTAGCTATTCTATAAAAGAGATAATAAATCCTGTCCTCATCTTTGAACTTCAAAACATTGGCAGCCCTAATAATGATGATGATAATTATTATTATTAGCAATAAACTCAAATGTTACATAATTATTTTCATCTTTGCATCATAAATCTAGAAATGAAAGGGAGTATAGAAGCCACCTAGTACAACTCCCTCATTTTACAAATGAGAAAATTGAGATTGAGAAAGGATAATAATAACAATAATGATAATGATAATAGTAATAATTATATCATTTCTAGTTTTCAAAAAGCTTTACAAATATGTCATTTTATAATCACAACAACCCTTAGAGATAGGTGCCATTATTATTACCATTTTACAGAAAAGGAAACTGATGCAAATAAATATTAAGTAACTGTCCGGGTCACACAGCTAGTATCTGAGCCAAGATTTACATTCTGCTCTTCCTAACTCCAAGACTTGTGCTCTATCCACCTTATCACTTGACTACCACCTAGCTAGTGTGATTTGTCCAAAATCACATGGGCAACAAATAGCAGAACTGGAATTTATATCAGGGATAGGAGAGGTACCATGGTTCTCTGATCCCAAATCCAGTATCATTTCCATTTTATTCTGTTGTTGTTATTGTTGTTGTTCACTTATTTAGCCATGTCTGACTTTTTATGACCTTGAATGGCCTTTTTTGCTGGAGTGGTTTGTTATTTTCTTCTCCACTGGATTAAGGCAAGCAAGATGCCCAGAATCACATAGCTAGTAAGTGTCAGAGGCCAGATTTGAATTTAGATAATCCTGACTTCCGACCCAGTGCTTTATTCACTAAACCACTTACTTGCCTCCCCAGTTCTTTATATTGTGTCCTGTATCTAGATAAGATCTTGATCTCTTTTTATTAATGGACAGAGAGGATGCATCTTTGTAATATAAAGATTTTTGAACTAAGTATCAAGACCCAGACTTGATGCTGTCTTGCTATCTGAACTTGAACAAGGCCCAAATTCTCATCCTGTAAAATGAAGGGATTAGACCTTAAAAATTCTACAATCCATTGCAGCTTTATCATGCTATAATTCTAAAAGTGAAATAATGCGGTGCCATGAAAAGAGTGCTGGAGTTGAAGTAAGACAATCTGGGTTTGAATTCTTTGTTCCTCATCTATACAATGATGAAACTTGATAGGGCAGCCTCTGAGTCTCTAGCACAGAGAACAAACATTGGATTTGAAATGATAAGACCTGGGTTCAAATTCTACTATGTATCAATTTTTGACCTTGGGGAAATCAATTATGCTTCTTTTCCTCATGTTTTTCATCTATAAAATAAGAGAACTGGTTTAATTCTACAATCTTACAAGCCTTCTAACTCTAAGATTATGGGAAGCAGGATAAGATCACGCAGATAGGAGTCTATGATTTGGGTGAGAATAATTGTCGGGAATGAGGAAAGGAAGCCACTTTGCACCAGCTCTCCAAAATAGCAGGTAAAAATCAATACCCTTCCATTCCATAGACCCTGAATTCTCATTTCATTCTGTCCTAAGGCAGGCAGAAGGGAGAAATTGTGACCTGGCCTAAATATGTCTTTGTCAGAGAGATTAAATAAAATCTAGAGTTAACAGCTATAAAGCTCCCAGCATCATTCCTGCCATTCACAGGGGTCTTTTACAAAGTGTGTTTGAGATCAAGAAAGACTGTAGCTCTGGGAAGGGTAATACAGAGAGGCTAACAAGCTAGGTGCTTCAGTGTGAAAGCAGCCGAGGTTCAGGGAAACATTCATGGGACACAAAGAGAAATTGGTCCTGATCCCCTGTGTCAGTTCAGACAGTGGGCACAACTGGTAAGGTCTTCAAATTAGCAACATCCAACATCACTAAAAGAGCAGTTTCTAAACAGTAAAAGGAAGGAAAGAAAGAGAGAAAGAAAAGACACTATCTCCCAGCTCTGGCTCTGCATGTTTCCATATAACCACACTCCCCCCTTTTACCTTTCTTGGGTCCCTTTCAGTCTTAACTAGAAATTCATTTTCTATAATAAACCTTTTTCAAGCCCCTCTTAATTATAGTACCTTTCCTCTTAATCCCCCTTCCACTTATCCTATGAATATCTTGTTTGTATATTTTTGTTTGTATGTTGTCTCCCCCATTAGACTGTAGTGTCCTTGAGAGCAAGAACTATTGCCTTTTTTGTATCTTTGGTACTTTGCATAGTGCCTGAGATATAATAAATGTTTATTAAAGGTTTATTGATCAAATATTGGTTAGTTCAGACATTCCTGTTCTCTCCATATACAATATCCATCATTCTGAGATATTTGTGGGATAACTTTCTGGGCTTTTGTATCCAAATAATTACTGGGAAGGAGAATTAGTGAATATTAGGGAATTAGCCCCAGTCATTCATAGTTCTCAGAAAGATCTAAGACAATTCCAAGGACTTTGGATGAAAAATGACAGCCACCTCCAAAGAAAGAAGTAATCTTAATGAAGATTGAAGCTTATTATTGCTTACTTTCTTTTTTTTCTTCATGGTCTTTATAGGGAGATTATATTTTTTCACGACATAAATAACATGAAAATATGTTTTGCATGATCACACACATAATAATCTATATATTATTATATATTTGATATATATCAAATTACTTGCTTTTTCAATGACACGGGAGGGAAGGAAGAAAAAATTTGGAACTCAAAAAAATTTTTAAAGGATGCTAAAAATTGGTTCATGTGTAATTAAAATATTTTTAAAGAGGTTCAAGTAAGGAAAAAACTTATTGATTATTAACTATAGCTATATAAAAATAGATTGGGCTACCAGGGAGATAGTGAGTATAACAGCTATAGAGTATTTTTATCAGAGGCTGAATGGTCATGTATTCAGGGTTTATACAAGAAAATAATTTTATTCATGTTCAAGTTAGACTAATTATCATCTGAGGTGACTTCTAACTCTCAGAAACTCTGGGATTTTATATGTGTATAAGAGAACTTTCAGACCTGTCCAGGATAATGCTTATCTAAAGAATTGGAATTGTTCTCTAGTCCTAGTGACTGTTTGAATGACCCACTGTACTGTCTTCTAGAGAATTAGCCAGATAATATACTCTTATTAGGTTTTCTAGAATCATAGTTGGTAACATTGTGTATATTAGAGTTCTTAAATTTTTCAGTGTTTTGTTTTTATAGTATTGATTGTTCTCCTAGTTCTGATCACTTTCCTCTGCCTTAGTTCCTGCAAGTTTTCCCCGTTTTCTCTGAAACTATGCTTTTTGTTGGTTAGTCATAAACTTCTTCATGACCCCATTTGGGGTTTTCTTGGCAAATGTCATTTAACATTACCTTTACCAGCTTATTTTATAGGTTAGGAAACTGTGACAAGTAGAGTTACATGACTTGCCCAGGATCACACAGCTAGTAAGTGTCTGAAGCCAGATTTCAATTCAAGAAGATAAGTGTTCCTGGCTCCACCCCCAGAATTCTTTTGTACTGCACTACTTGGCTGCCCCTCTGATACCATCCCCTTTGTTATTTCTTATGGCACAATAGTATTCTGTTACATTTATGTAATATAATTAGTATCTCCTGACAAAGAAGTGATGGACTCATATACAAAATGAAACATATCTTTTTAACATAGCTGATGTGGGGAAGTTTTGTATTTTTGTTTTTTTGGTTTTTTTTTTTACTTTGCATATTTATTACAAGAATTTTATTTTTCTCTTTTTTTCATTAGGAGAAAGGGAAATGGGTGTGAAATAAAATAAATAAATGCCTCATAATTTTAAAAAAGTGATTAAAATAAAATAAACTCAATATGATACAATAAAAGTCATTTCTACAGATATAAGTAATCCAGATAATTGAGCTTTGACTTAAGTATAGTTCCATAATACTAGATACTTTCCTTATCAAGTCATTTTTGTGGAATGTTCAAATCTCACATCTATGATCTTTGACAAATCCTCATGACTGATAGGATCAAAAAGTATCAAAGAGCTTAATCAACAAAAGTTGTATATATATATATATGTATATATATATATATATATCTGTTCTGCTCATGGAATTTCTTCTGAAGTTATCAGTCAGCAAACACTGTCAGCTGTTCTTTAGCTCTTTCTGAAGCTACACTGGTTTTCAGATAGATGATCATCTTCCAGCTAAAGGATCAACCCATTTAAAGAGGGACCCTGGCAAGAATTTTGCTGACAATGACTAAGAGAGAAGACTTCCTCTGATTTTCACAAGACAACCTACACATTTTTCTTTATAGAGATGGGCAATGGAAACATCCTTGAACTCCCAGGAGATAATTTCTTCTTGTCATATAACCTGAAGGATTTCAGTCAGCTTTTGTATGAACAGTGGACTCCCTGTGTTATAAATCTTTGCTGGAATAGAATCAGCATCAAGCACTTTGTCACATGAGAGGAACCTAATGGCATTTGATACCTCTTCTTCAGTTGGAAGTTCAGGTTGAAAAGGATTGATTTCAACCTGAGATATATGTCAGTGGCTTCAGCATTGGTTGATGATAGTCCTTTGAGAAGACTATGGAAGTAGTCAGCCCATCTCTCTCCAGGACATGTTCTTATCACCAATCAATATGGCTTCATCGATGCTGAGAAGTCAGTCAATGATATTTATTAAGTGCCTACTATGTGCCAGGCAATGCTCAAAGTTCTGGAAAGTCAATCAATCGATTATCATTGATTAAATATCCATCATAAATTAGGAACAATACTAGATTCTAGGAATACAAGCACAGTGAATAGAATAATCCCTAACCACAACAAAGGAGAGAGAGAGAGAGAGAGAGAGAGAGAGAGAGAGAGAGAGAGAGAGAGAGAGA
>JAJPUD010001064.1:37484-72540 GCA_023553655.1 Myrmecobius fasciatus
AGAGAGAGAGAGAGAGAGAGAGAGAGAGAGAGAGAGAGAGAGAGAGACTAGGACTGAGACTGAGACTGGGACTGAGAAAGAGATTGAGACCCAGACTGAGACAGACACAGAGACAAAAGAAATAGAGGCAGAGGCACAGTGAGACAGAAAGAGACAGAGAAACAAAGACAGAGATAGAGAGACAGAGACAAAGAATAAAAATGCATATAGCCATATATGGATATTTGATGAGAGGGAAAACCAAAACTACTCAATAATGGCAGGATAAGGATTTTTGGCAGTCCAGGGTTTCTGATTCACTCCATAGTCCTTTATATACATTACCCCCAAATTCCCTTTAGCCTAAAAAAGAACAAGGCCATGCTAAAGAGCAAGTTTAAACCATACAAAGACTGTAGTGACATTAGGAAAGAATGGAAACCTTCCTTGCTAGTCTGTATGCTGATTGGCCATTACCTTTCGAAGTCAATTTCTCCTTCCCTCACCCAACTAACTCACTCCAGTTTGATTCACCCATAAAGTCACCATTTTGGAGAAAATAAGAGGCACCATCTTTAAGGGAAAGATGACTGGGAGGTCCACTCAAAATCACACAAAATGAAATACTTGACACTAAATGTTGCTTATCAAGCTGCCTCAGGAAGGATTATGTTTCACATGATTATGTAAATATGAGTCAGATACATCCAAACCACAACCACCCAATTGGAAATGTGCCAGAGCTATAAACCTCAGGAACTGAATAATTAAGATCCATTCCCATGAATGAAAATAAAAACACACTCTTATAAGGTATATGTATTATTATATAAAAGGAGAAGCATTTAAATCCACATTTGCACCCAATGGCAAAATCCTATTCCTAGACATCAGTGTCAGGGATAGTTCTGTATTTCATCCCTATCTCTTTCTGCTTTGTACAAGCTTATTTCTCATTTCAAAAATATACTCTAAGCACTAAATTGTGCAATATGAAGATTGGAAGGAGCCTCATCAGCCATCTAACCCAACTCATATACCAAAAAGATTCCCATTATAATATACCCAACAAACTATCATTCAGTCTGGGCTTGAAGATCTTCAAGAAAGAGGAACTCACCATTTCTTGAAGTAGTCTATTCCACCTTACAAAATAAAGTGGAGGCATCGTTTGTAGAAATCTAAATTCTATGTAAGTTGTCCCTAAAATGTACTCACTATAAATCAGGATAAAGACCATACGTGTAAAGAGAAGGGGACAAATATGAGAGAAAAATAATCAAGTTACATTATCTTGTAACTCACTTATAGGTTGGACTGACTCTGAACGGAAGGACAAGATAAAGGACACAACCCTGACACTGATTCCTAGAAGAAGAAAAAAAAAAGGGGGGGGGGAGTAGATATTTATCCTGGAGAAGAAAAGGCTTAGGAGGGAAAGCTAAAGACAGCTAAATTGTATGCTAGACTTGGAGCCAGGGAGGTCTGTGTTCAGATCTGGCTTTGTGATTGTGGGTAAGTCAGTTAACTTCAGTCTGACTTAGTTTCCTTTTCTGTAAAATGATCAAAATAGCATTTACCTTCTAGGGTTGTTTGAGAATATTTGTAAAGTATTTTCAAAAGCTATTATTATTATGACAGCTGTTTTCATTCATTTAAAAGGTCATGATGTGGAACAGGGAATAAACTTGCTCTGCTTGATTCTGGAAGGTAGATCACAATAGGTAGAATCTCAGTACAGCATATTAAAGTTGATGTCAGGAAAACTTTTTAATAATAAGGACTAGCTAAAAGTAGAATGGACTGATGGTTGCTTAACTCCTCATAAGAAGTCATCAAGCAGATGTTAGATAATTTCTTGTAGGGTATATTGTAAATGGGAGTCTTTTTTTTTCAAAAATTAATTAGACAATGAAACTGGATGTCCATTTCAACTTTGGAATTGTGAAATTTTTGCAAATTGGTGAAAATATGGAATGCTCTTCAAATATTTAAGTAACTATGCTATAGAAGATGGATTGGATGCGGTCTTTTTGATCCTAGAAGACAAAATTAGAGAAACAGATTTAGTTTGAAGTAAAATCATCTATATATTTATAGCTATCAAAAACTGCAAAGTCCTGCTCAGAGGAATCTAGTCTTGTTGGGGTGATTGTTGGAAAGGATTCAAATTCACAGATTCAAAGATGTAGAGCTGGAAGGGAACTTACAGACCTTGGAGTCCAACTATCTTATTCAATAGATAGGGAAAATGAAGCACAAAGCAGGTTTGGGCTGGCTGAGGAGTACCTCATTTGATCAATTGAGGCAGGGAGGGAAGAGATAGCTTTGGATTTTAACTGATTATTCTTGTTTTCTATATGTTTACTTCAATTTGGGGGGAGTTGGTTTTGGGGTTTCATTTTTTATTTCTTGTCTTCTAAATTTCAGCCCTGATCACCCTATTCTAGTTATGGCTCTGGATACATCAAACAAAGCGATGTGGGAGTAAGTAAGTATCTTTCCTTGTTTAGGCCTCTCTTTCCCCATCTGGAAAGGGAGATTAGTCTAAATGTCCTTTTAGGACATAGTAATAGGATACTAGTATACTATGTACTAGTGTAGACAGACAGAGAGAGAGAGAGAGAGAGAGAGAGAGAGAGAGAGAGAGAGAAACTATATACTAATATACTACTACTAATAATAATAATATACTAATAAAAATACTGGTCATTTTTTCAATATAAGGAACATTAAACTCACCTCAATAGTCAACTTACCAGCACATAGGAGAATTACTTTCCCTACTCTATGGTCATTGTTGGTAATGTTATAGGGAGAGATTTTGTTTTTTCCTGTGGTAAACTCTCCTTGGGCAGGAGAAAACACAGGAAGAAAGATAACTAAGTATTTATGTGCTATAGGAAAGTTTTGAAATCTGTCCCCCTTCATTTAATTTCTATTGTCTCTGACTATCCAAGGAAGGTTTTCAGAATTCAAGGTAACATGTGCCTGACTCATGATGAAACCAAGAAGCCTGAGTATGGGATAAGACTGTAAACTCAATGAAAGTCAACAGCGCAATATTCCAGCAGAGAAGATCTGCATGATATTAAACTGCATTAAGAGAGATATATGTCTCCTTATACCTTGCACTCCATGTACATGCCATGTACTCTTTGAACTAATGATACTGTTCTTCTGCTTCTTACACAGGTCCATCTATGAAAAGATAGAAGGAAAGATGGAAAAAAAAAGACAATCCATCATTCAGCCACAGGCATTTTTATTGGGATGTACCATTACTTGAAAAATTCTTCTTTCTCATTTCCACCTCCTGGCTTCATTAAAATTAAAATTGCAAAATATTGTGTAGTTCTAGGATCCTCCCATTTAATTTTAAGCCATACTTACTCTTAATATTTTTGTTTGTACATAGTTGTTGTCATGTTATCTCTTCCATTGGAGTGTGCGGTCCTTGAAAGGGTTGTATCCCACTGGACCCAGATGATTATGGAGGAGAAAATGAGGTCAATGGCCTTGCACAGCCCTCTCTTCCTCAAATCTAATTCACTTACATGTCATGGCATCACCTCCCTGTCATTCTGGAGAGCAATCTGGAACTATGCCCACAGAGCTATAAAACTATACATATCCTTTAACCCAGCAGGGCCATTACTGGATCTGTATCCCAAGGAAATCATAAAGGAAGGAAAAGGATCCACATGTGCAAAAATGTTTGTAGCAACTCTTTTTGTGATGACAAAGAACTGGAAAATGAATAGATGCTCATCAATTGGGAATGGCTGAATAATTTATGGTATATGAAAGCAATGGAATATTATTGTATTATGAAAATGATGAACAAACCAACGATAGAAGGGCCTGGAAAGATTTACATGAACTGATGCTGACAGAAACAAGCAGAACCAGGAATACATTGTACACAATAACAGCAAGATGGTGCAATGATCAGCTGTGAAAGGCCTTGTATTTCTCAGTGATTCAGTGATCTGAAGCAATCCCAATAGGTTTTGGACAGAAAATGCCATCTGAATCCAGAAAAAGAACTAAGGAGAATGAAAGTAAATTAGCACATACTGTGTTTACTTCCTTTTTCTGTTTTTATTACCACTCCCATGGTTTTTCCCTTTCACTATTAATTTTTTCTCTCCCAACATGATTCATAAAGCAATGTCTATTAAAAATAAACTGTCATAGAACATAAAAAAGAACAAAGGATAAATAACACCTGAAAGTAGGAGCTATTCCACTGAAGAATGGGCAACACAATTTATTTATTTACTTCTTTCCTGCCCTCCTTTCCCTCCTTCAGGTTCACAGACTGCATTTCTTTTTTCCCTGAGGCAATTGGGGTTAAGTGACTTGCACAGGGCCACGCAGTTAGGAAGTGTTAAGTTTCTGAAATCAGATTTGAACTCCAAGTCTTCCTCCTGACTTCAGGGATGATGCTCTATCTGCTGCACCACCTAGCTGCCCCTACAGACTGCATTTCTTTAAGACCATGCTTAAATCCCAAGTCACTTGGGCTCTCTTTAGTTGGCTAACAAAAGGTATCAGAGTAAATCCACTTGGTCTTTGTTTTGCCCCAAATTGCCTCAAAATGAGTGTAAATTGCAATCCTGGCTGTTTTGGCCCTGAGAGTCTTCCCCTTCCAAAGGGATTATTTTTTTCAAACTAGGTTTTTAAAAAAGCAATTCTTTCTTATCTACTCTTCATCACTGAATGGGTATTGCCTCTGTTAAACTAACCTGTTGAAGACCTTAGCTTAAAAAAGCCCAAGATCTCCCACTGAACCAGAGCCATCTCTCATCATCCTGACCTATATCTTGCCCATAGACCCATATGGCTCTAGAGAAGAAGTTGAGCCCTATTTCACTCCAATCCAGTTCATTTGCATGTCATGACATCTCCTTTGATGTCATTATCCTCTTGAAAATGAAGGACAAACAACAACAGTTCTTAACACAGTGTCAGGCACATAGTGGGTATTTAATAACTGCTTGTTGACTGATTGACTGACCAAGAAAGTGAGAATCACTTTTGCTTTTTGCTTTGCTAAGATCACATTTTGGAGTATTGTTTCAGTGCTTTTACCATGCTTTGAGACAGACATTTAGGAACAAAAATATGTCCAGAGAGAGATAAAAAGAAGGTGAGAGTTTGGTTAAAAGGAGGAATGGGAGAAGGTTGTAAGAACACGTTTTCAAGCACTTACAGGGCAATCAAAGGAAAAAGGGAATTGGTTTGTTCTTCTTGATCCCAGGGGGGAAGAAGGAAGGAAAATTTGCATAAATTGCAGAAAGTCACATTTAAGTTTTATCTGAGAGAATAAAAGAATTCTAATAGAGACATACAGTGTATAAAATGAGCCACCACAGGAGATGATGGGTTCTCTAACAACATGTCCAAGCTCATGGAGAGCAGAATTCTCTAGAATCACAGCTATATTTATTTATTTATTTATTTATTTGCTTATTTAGTTTTAAAAGCAATATTTTAAAAAATCCCTCACTAGCTTCTGACTCTCATATGCTTTGATTACATCTGGTGTGATACCTGACTTTGAAGGAAAACTTAGTTTCTTCACCATAAAGCTATACTTATTCATAGGCCAGACAGGTTCATAGGCCATGATGTGGTTTGCTTTGACTTTTTTTTGAGGCAATCAGAGTCAAATAATTTGCCCAGGGTAACACTGCTGTTAGGTGTCTGTAGGCAGATTTGAGGGCAGACTTAAACTCAGGGTTTTAAACTCAGGAAGGAGGAGGAGGAGGAAGTGGAGGAGGAGGAAGAAGAGGAGAAGGTGATGATCATAGTGAGGTGATGGTGATGGTGATGGTGATGATGCTTTTGATTCCAGTGATGTGACTGATGTAGACACCAGATCTTGAAGTAGGTCATGTGAAAAATTCACAATGGCCATTCTCTGGCAAAAGGCAATTTTTTTTTTATTTTATTTACAAAACATATGCATGGGTAATTTTTCAACATTGACCCTTGCAAAGCCTTCTGTTCTCAATTATCCCCATCCCCTCCCCTAGATGGCAAGTAGCCAATGAATGTTAAATATGTTAAAATGTATGTTAAATCCAATATTTGTATACATATTTATACAGTTATAATGCCACACAAGAAAAATCGGATGAGAAAGGAAACAAAATGCAAGCAAACAATAGAGAGAGTGAAAATGCTATATTATTGTCCCCATTCAGTTCCCATGGTTGTCTCTCTAGGTATAGATGGCCTTCTTCATCACTGAACAATTGGAATTGGTTTGAATCATCTCTTTGAAGAAAGCCACATCCATTAGAATTGATCATCATATAGTCTTGTTGCTGCCATGTATAATGATCTGCTTCTGCTCATTTCACTCAGCTTCAGTTCATGCAAGTCTCTCCAGGCCTCTCTGAAATCATCCTGCTGGTCGTTTCTTACAGGACAATAATATTCTGTAACATTTATATACTATAATTTATCCAGCCATTCTCCAACTGATCGGAATCCATTCGGTTTCCAATTTCTTGCCACTACAAAAAGGGCTGCCACAAATATTTCCCAGAAGATACCCATTCTTTTAAGACCATTCCTTTCTGAAGAACCTCTTCTCTCTTTCTCTCTCTGTCTCTGAGTGTCTCTGCCACTCTGTATCTCTCTATTTATCTCTGTGGGTGTCTCTCTCTCTGTCTCTGTCTCTCTGTCTCTCCTCTTTCCCTCCCTCCCTCCCTCCCTCCTTTCTTCCTTCTCTCTCTCACTATCTCTCTCTCTCTCTCTCTCTCTCTCTCTCTCTCTCACTCTCTCAATCTCTCTGTGTCTCTGTCTCTATGTGTCTCTCTCCTCTCTCTCTGTCTCTCTGTCTCTCTCTGTCTCTCTCTCTCTCTCTTTCTCTCTCTCTTTCTCGCACCTCCCTCCTCTGTGTATTTGATTCTATCTGTCTCTGTCTGACTCTCTGTCTCTTTGTCTCTGGATGTATGTCTGCATGTGTCTTTGTCTCTGTCCTTCTGTGTCTGCCTGTTTGTCTCTCTCTGTCTCTAACTTTCTGTCTCTGTATCTCTCTGTGTCTCTGTCTCTGTGTATGTGTGTTTCTTTGTCTCTGTCTCTGAAACTTAATGCCTCAGCTTTAGTTTTTCAGACTGTCTTTAACTGCTAGAGAACAGGATCTAAGACCAGGAATGTTGAGTGATCATGGATGACACATCTAATCTCTCTGTTTCCAAAATCTCAGTTTCCAAATCTATAAAATGGGGGGACTACATGAAGCCATCTCAAAGCCACTAACCAGTTCTCAATCTACAAACTTTTGATCCTTCAAAGCTCATCTCAAGTACCATCTCCTATGCTAAGTCCTTTTTTCATTATTCCACCTGCCAGTGTCCTCCCTCTCAAGAAACTATTTTATCAGTTTTGCATTTTCTTAATTTTGTGTTTTATAAATTTTGTAATTTTGTATTTTAAAAATTTGTTAAATAACACATTGTCTTCTCCTATAGAATCTAAATTCCAATTTAATTTTTGTTTTTACATACAGAGGACCTAACACAGGGCTTAGCACATAGTAGGGGTTTAATAAATGCTTGTTGATTGGTTGACTAACAATCCATCTTTTTTGACATTTCCTTTTAAATCAGCCTGAGAAATTTCTTCATGAAGATGTCAACTGGAAAGGAGTGTAGACACTCAGGATCACAGTTACAGAATGTAATAGCATAAAATGTTAAACACAGTGCATTAACCAAAATGCTTGGAAAGGCCATGAAAACTATCTATCAGGTAAATGCAGCTGACTAGCTTATTGCATACACTATTAGGTGTTAAAATATTTGCATATTTAAACTTCTTCTCTTGAAAGGAAATCTTTCCTTTATTCTTTATGGGTCATTTACTTTACTGCAAGTTAAGCTAACAAGAAGGGGAAAAGATCTGACATTCTCTCTAATATGTTACTTATTATAAATATGTATGAGTTTTTAGCACATTGGTCCTTTGAGCAAGTGCAAGATGCCTAAAGACCAAAATGGGTCTCTCCTTGAAAATCTGAGAAAGGGTCAATTAGGAAGCTATTATAAAACTTTCCTAGAAATGAACTTTCTATATCTGTTGTTTTCTCTAATGTTATCCCAATATTTATCTCTTGACACCGTGAGAAATCACATAAGCATTTATACTTTTCAAGGGGCAGGTAGGTGGTGCTGTGGATAGAGCACTGGGATAGAGTCAGCAACAAGTGAATTTATGGTCTCAGATATTAGCTAACTGTTTGACCCTGGGCAAGTCACTTAACCCTGCTTGCCTCAGTTTCCTCATCATAATATGAACTCTAGAAGGAAATGGCAAACCAGTCCTGTGTGTGTTCTTTAGAAAACCCCAAATGGAATATTAAAGAGTTGAAAATGACTTTATTTTCTAAGTCATCCTTTATGGAATATTATAGGATGACAGATTTGGAGGATTGAGTCCAAATCCCTCATTTGATTAAGCAAAGGTCCAGAGCATGCAAATGACTTGCTCATAATCACACAAATAAAAATGATCAGCAAAACTGGTGTTTGAATCTGGGTCCCTGGACCCAAGATCCTATTCTCTTCCCACCATATTATACTATAGCATTTTTCTAGAATGGAAATTTAGGGTAATCTTTAAAAAAACTGAATCAGATTTTCCTTGCTCACCTTGATTCTTTGATTTGTCTTCCTTGGAATGATGCCCTACCCCACCTCCCAGCTTAACAACTTGAGATTGTGATTTGAAATGAAGACTTCAAGAAAACTCTGTACTTAAAGTCAAGTTAGCTACACGAAAGAGCAGGGATCCATTCAGGTCTTCTGAGCTCCAAGGGGAAAAAAGACAGGAATTCAAAAAAGTATCAAATTCAAGGGTACTACATCACAGAACTGTTTTTTATTTCTATCTTTCTTCCCTTATTTTTTTCTTTTCCTCCTTCCTTCTTTTTTACTTTCATTGTTTTTTTCTTCCTTCCTTCCTTCCTACTATTTTATTATTTCTTTTTCCTTTTTCTTTTTATCTTTCTTCATTTCTCTTTGTTCTCTTCCTTCTTTCATTTCTTCCTTCTGAGCTTTCTTTCTTTCTTCTCCTTTACTTCTTGCTTTATTGTACATTTGTTTTTTTTCCTTCCATCCTTTTTTGCCTTTTTCTTCTTTTGCCTTCCATCCTTTCTTTTTTTTTCTTCTCCTTTCTTTCTTCCTCACATTTTATCTTTCTTTCTTTCTTCTACCTTTTTCTTCCATCCTTTTTGCTTTTTCTTTCTTTCTTGTCCTTCTTCCTTCTATCTCTTTTTTCTTTCTCCTTGTTTCCATTCTTTCTTTGCTTCTCTTTCCCATTTCTCTAAGACTAGATCTTCCCATTTTCTATTGCTCATTGACACAGAAGCTTTGACATGCTCCATTGCCAACCCTTTGCCCCTCCTTAGCAGCCCATTAATCCTGCATTCTTGAGGACTCACCTTATTAGTAGGTTTTATTGCAAAAATATGATTAGTCTAGTATCCTGCAACTCAAAACTCCTGAGTAAAATCAGTCTAAGTCTTTCCAGTAGCAGTGGTCAGAGACATGTGTCACCATGCCCAATAATATTGTAATTCGGAGCTAAAAGGGACTTCACTGGAGTTTAATCTACCATATCCTCAACAAATGACCATATCTAGTTTTTCTAAAATACTTCCAGTGAGGGGAAATCCATTACCTCCCAAGGCAACCTATTTTACATTGAGTTAGCTCTAATTGGTAGGAAATTTTTCCTCACATTAAGCTCTTTTGAAATGTCTACCTAGAACTAATCCAAAAGAGATTCACCAAAAATGGTATAAGTCATAGACAGATTCGTAGGGGAAATTAACCCGAGGGGATTTGACATAACTGGCTTTCCGACTAGATACAGTAAGGTGGGATTACCCAAGACTTCCACAGGAGGTGAGACTGTAAGGTTGAGCTGATCTCCATCAGTGCCCTTCCCTGCTTTCCTCATGAGTACTTCAGACTTTCTCTGTCAATCCCAACTAGTGACCAGGACCTAATTATGGACTGCCTTTGTTTTTATCTGTATTTATATAATCAGAAAAAGTAAGCAATAAATACATGTTGATTGACTGACAAAAAAAGAAATATCTATCTAACCCTCCTACTTCTTCTCTTTGGAGTCAAGCAGAAAGTGTGATGCTTCTTCTAGGGAACAAACCATGAAATACCTGAACATAATACTTCTCCATCACTCCCTATTCCTTGACTCAAGCATCTCTTCTCCAATTTAATTCCAGTTCCTTCAGCCAATCCTCCTGTAGTATATTTTTAGACCTTTCTTCATTCTGGTTCACCATTCTGATCTCCTCTGGGATGCTCTCTGATGCCCTTCCTCTAGTGGGATTCCCAGAAGTGAACACTATAGTACAGGCATAGTCTAATCAGACTGAAAATAACAGCACAGCTACCTTCTAATAATAGTTTCCACATAATGTGAAGAAATAGCATAGAATGATGAACTGAGGATTATTATTGGATTAAGAAGATTGACAAAATTGCTGCCTCTCACTAGTTGCATGAGCATGGAAAGTCACTGAACCTCTCATTAAAGATGCAGATAATATCACTTAAATATTATGAGAATCAAATGAGAAAGCATCTGCAAATGTTTTGGAACATTTAAAGTGTGGCTGTTAGGCTATCTATTCCTGTTGGCAAATGACTCTCCTACAAACTCTCAGTATCTGGGTGTGCTCAATTGAAGAAACACTGGGTTTGGAGTCAGGAACCTGGGTTCAAATCTCATGGCTGCTGCTACTATTATACTACTACTACTGCTGCTGCTATGATGACTACTATTACTACTAATGTAGTAGTAGTAGTATAGTAGTAGTATTACCACAGCTACCACTGCTTATACTACTACTACTGCTGCTGCTGCTGCTGCTGCTACTACTACTACTACTACCACCACTGTAGCCACTACTAATATATTGCAACTACTACTGCCACTACTATTACTACTACTGCCACTACCACAACTAGTATTACTACTGCTAGTACCACTGCTGTTACTATAACTACCACTATTACTACTACTACTACTACTACTACTACTACTACTACTACTACTAGTACTACTAGTACTACTACCACTGCTGCTACTGCTACTATTACTACCACTGTAGCCACTACTAATATATTGCAACTACTACTGCAACTACTATTACTACTACTGCTACTACCAAACTAATATTACTACTGCTACTACCACTGCTGCTACTGCTACTATTACTACCATTACTACCTACCAGTATTACTATTACTACTGCTACTGCTATTACTGATAGTAGTAGTATTACTAGTATTTCTATCACTGTTACTACTACTGCTGCTATTGCTGTTACTGCTGTTATTAGTACTATAATTATATTATGTGTCATATTTCATTTCAATATTATATTATAAATGATTACATAATTATATTAATCAATAAACATTTATTAAGAACCTACCATGTGCCAGATACTGTACTAATAATATATATTTACATAGTACTTTGAGGTTTACAAAAACTCTATAAATATTATCTTATTTCTACACATGTGACTTAGATATGTGACCATTTTTATCTCTCTGGGGCTTCATTTTCACATTTATGAAATGAGGTTGTAGAACTAAACCAGAGTTTGCTTGTTTTTTTTTTTTTTTAACTTGGAAACCATGGACCTCCAAAGTATGAGGGGAAATTACATCTTTATTTTTATTCACTTCTAACTGATTTCACATTTCCTTCAATTATGAATTTTAAAAAGACAGTATGCTCAGAAGCAGTTCTTCAACTTTCCTGGTAACAAAGAGGCTGATAATATAAACAAAAAAAAATGTTGAGGCCCACCCCAGAAACCATTTAGGTGTCTTTTAGCTTTACATAAGGCATGAGTTCAAATCTCACCTCTTATTCTAACAACTTGTGACTCTGGGCAAATTATGTAACCTCCCAGGGCCTCAGTTTTCTTATAAAATTAGTGGGTTGGACAAAATGGTCTCTGGGAATTTTTTTGCAACTCTAAATATATGTTAACTTATCCAGGTCTCAGTTTCTTCACCTGTAAAATGAAAGAGTTGGGTAAGAGAGACTCTACAGTGGCAACTGGGTCTAGAGCTGATGTACTATTTGTAGCCAGTTATTCTGTAGAGTTTTGATGGCATCTGAGATCCACAGAATTTTTGCCTAAGTTCCCTTCTTGCTGAAAAAAAATTATGGAGACATACTTTAGCTGCACTCCCTGCCTCCAGTCACTACTGGCCCCCATTTTGATACTCTTAGGATATTTTCTAAAGGATGTCTGGAAGAAGTATGTATTGAAAGGAGGTGGGAACCACACTATTTTCAGATTCCAATTTTGCCCCTTTTCAAGTTAACTCACCATTGAGAAGCTGGTCCCAAATTGGAAGGGTTTTATAGGGCTGGGTCAAGGCAGGGGTCAGGGTAACAGAAGGTTGGATGTCATCTTCTGATCTTTTCACTGCTTGGCCTCCTGAGGATTTATTTCACCCCTGCTCTGATGGCAGTTTTGTTCTCATCTTCTGAAGCATCCAAAAGAATGAGCTGTCCCCTTTACCCCCTGTGATATCGTCTTCCTCTTGGATACAACCTGCTGCTTCTGAAACTCTTTAAACTCAGCTCTTGAATTTAATGTCCTTCAAAAATGGATTTTCAGGAAACATATAGAGGGGAAATGCTTCCAGGAGGTCTCTGGAAATTTGGCTATGTAACTTAATAGGGATCCTAGCTCTCTGGTTTTAGCCCCTTACATCCCATTGTCCATTCCTCAAAGCCAAAGAGCAAAAGGTACCAACCAGATCTGTTTCTGCCCTCTGGGGCCAAGCAGAAGAAAGATCATCTCACCTCACTAAGACAGCCACTTCAAATACTTGCATGTAGCCATCAAGTCTCCTTTTTTATCATGGTTCACTCTTCTCAAGTAATTCTTTTCTATAATAGGCAGGATTAAAAAACAATTGTTGCTAAATTATCTCATGTCATGCTCCCAAAAACCCTTTAGAAGGGATGTCCTAGATAATTGAGGTTTTTTATTCCCTTTTTGGTCTGATACTGTAACTTCATCTTTATATGAAACTCTTGGTGGAAAAATTCTCAGGGTGGAAACTCCCTAGACCAAAGAAGGTAAGCAACTCATTTAACTGGGTTAAAACCAATAACTTCTTATTATCTGCTATGTCAGTCCCTAGGCTAGGTGCTAAAGACACAAAAAGCAAAGACTCTGTCCTTAAAGTTCTTTGGGCACTTTTCTCAGACTCTCTCTCATGCCTGGAATGCTCTCTCTCCTCCACTCCAATAATATTGATCTCTCTGGACTCTTTTAAGTCCCTACGAAAACTCTACTTTCTACAAAAAGCCTTTCTCAGCCCTCTTAATTGTAGGGCCTTCCCTCTGCTAATTATTTTCTATTTATCCTGTATAAAGATTGTTCATAGATATCTGCTCACACCTGATGTTCTTCCCATTAGATTGTAAACTCCTTGAGGACAGGGACTGTTTTTTACCTCTTTGTATCTCAAGTGCTTAGCACAATGCCTGACAAATAAGCATTTTAAAAACTGATTGACTGACAGATTTGTCCTTGGAGAGGCAACACAGAGTAGGAGGAGTAGTTGTTGGGGTGATGGACGGGGTACCAACCCTAGAGTCAGGAAGAACTGAGTTCAAATCCAGTTTCAAATATTTCCTAGCTGTGTGACCCTGGTCAAGTCCCAGCATGCATTTCCCTCAGTTTCTCCAATTCCCAAATGGGAATAATGAGAGTATCTATCTCCCAGAGTTGTTGTGAGGATCAAATGAAGCAATATTTAATACACATTTTGCACAGGACCTGGAGCATAATATGTGCTTAATAAATGCTTGTTCCCTCTTTCCCCATAGTAAAGAGAGTTTTGCATCTTGAATCAAAGATACTGGGTTTAAATCTTAGCTTTATTTCTTACTGTGTAACAGTAAATAAGTTATTCTCCTGCTCTGGGCTTTAATTTCCTTATCTGTAAAACAAGGACATAAAACTAGATCATCTCTGAGGTCCCTTTAAGGTCTAAATCTTTGATTTGGGGTTGTTCAATTGTTTCAATCTCTCTATGACCTCATCTGAGGTTTTCTTGGTAAAGAAACTAGAGCAGTTTGACATTTCCTTCTATAGCTCATTTTACAGATGAGAAAACTGAGGCAAACAGAGTGAAATCACTTGTTCAGGGTCACACAGGTATGAAATGTCTGAGATTGGATTGGAACTCAGGTCTTGTTAACTGGATGATGGCATGCTATCCATTGTGCCACCTAGCAGCCCAGATTATTTCAGATTATTTATGATACTAGTTTCTGAATGGAAATAAATTATTCTCTCTCCAATGTCACTGTCTATCTCTCTCTCATTTTTCTGTCTCTCTCTATCTCTGTCTGTCTGTCTCTTTCTCTCTCTCCCTTTCTCCCTCTCCCCCTCCTTCTTCTTCTCCCTTTTCTTCCTCTCCCTCTCCTTCCCCCCGTCTCTTTCTCTCTCTCTCTTCAATTTCTCATTTTTCTGTCTGTCTGTCTGTCTGTCTCTATGTCTGTCCCTCCCCTTCTCCCCCCCTCCTCTCTCTCTTCCTTCTTCTCTTCATTCTTTCTTCTTCCTCTTTCCCTCTCTCTCTCCTCCTTTTTTTCTCTTTCATCTCCTCTTCTCCCCCTTTCCTTTCATTCCCATTCTTTTCTCTCCTTTCCTTCTCCACACATATACACATGTCATGTATGTATATATGAACATCAAGCTTCCCTTCGTGTTATAATTGAATCCTCCTCTGGGAAATTGCAGGTGTTCATGCGTGCCTGTGTGTGTGCCTCTGTGTGTGTGTGTGTTGTGTGTATGTTAACAATAGAACTAATCTCTAACCTGTAGTCAAGTTGCCCAACCTGTAAATGCAAAAACCTGAGACAAAGTGACTTGTCCAGAATGACAGATAACCTGGGGACACTGATAGATTAAGTTACCTGTTCATGGGTCCACAATTAATGTGCGTTAAAACCAGGACTTATACCCAGGATTTTTCTGATTCCCAAAGCACTCAGCCTTCTTCTACACTAAGCTGCCATTCACCAGGTTTTATTACCCATATTTTGCTGCTAAAGAAACTGAAATCATGACTTATGTAGGGCCAAACAGCTAGTAAGTTATCAAAAGAGAGCTTCCAACTTCTCTGCCCAACTCTCAAATACAGGGCCTTTTCCACTGACCATACTGCCTCTCATGATAAATGATTAATGTTGTACTCTTATATCCAGATGGGACTTGATAGGCCACTGGGGCTATTCCACCTTCCTCATTTTACAAATAAAAAAATTCATAAAGGTGAAGTGACCTACCCAAAGTCATATTCTTAGTGAATTGTGAAAGAATTAGATTAGTTCTACTACATTGCCCCTAATATTAGTTCTAAAAAATTTCTTCTACTTTGGAACACCCTTCAGCAAAGCCCTGCTGCTGCTGTTCAAAAAGAAATTTACTGTTACTCTGATCATCTCTTCCAAATGGATGTCACTATATTTTCCACTTAGTACATGCCCTGGCCGTTCAGGAAATTATTTCAGGTAATGTCGTCTAATGAACCTTATGATATAATTAAGCTGCAGTAACTTCTCTCCCCACCCAATCTTCCCCACTGTGAGTTAATGCCAATTTGAAGCTTAAATCAGTCAGGAGAGACTGATAATGAAACACCTCTTGAATGAACTGAATAAGAACCACTTTTTTATGACTTCACTCATCAGTCCCCCAAGATAAATCCATTTCAAACCACCAAGCACCTGAGCAGACCCATGAGCTCCACCTCCCTCAATGATCACTTGCCTGTGTCACTGGTATTACATTTGGAATCACTGAGGTAGGTATTTCTTAGATTACTTTATAGCTTTTACTATTTTCTCTCCATCTGAAACAAAAACTACTACCCATGCTGCAGACAAAGTTAAACTAGATTAGACTGCTGAGTTGGAAACCAATGGAAATTACATTCCCCAAAGAATTAGGACCTTTTGGTGAAATCTAGTCATGCATATTTGCAGAATCTTTTAGCATTTTGATTCTTTTCTTCAATGTGCTAAACTTGGCTCATCTGCAAGGAATTCTGGTTCTACTCTTGAATACCATAAAGGACAGTTTGCTAGATGAAAATTCCCTAGGTAAAAAAATCCACCTGTTTCTTGAAAACTCATTACAAAGGTGGCTAGATGGCACAGTGAAAAAGGAGGGACCTTAGAGTCCTGAATTTGAATCTTATCTTAGACATATTATCAGTGTAATCCTGGGCAAGTCACTTAAACTCTGTATTTCAGTTTCCTCATCAGTAAAATGAGGTGATAATAGCATTTGTATCTGAGTTGTTTTAAAAATCAAGATGGTATAGGTAGTAATGACTTGGTAGAGTAAAAAAAATATAGAAACACTTGGATTTATGAAGGAAAATGTTATCCACTTCCAGAGAAAGAGAGGACAAACAAGCATAATAAAATATTAAATAGGTGCACATGATGTATTTGTATATGTATTTATGTCTATATGGTTGTATACATATATATGTATAAAAATATAAATGTGCATTATACATATATGTGTATGTAGATATATTCATATATATGTATTTCATGTATACATGCATATATCTTAATAGGTAAATAGATATTCATCCCTAATTGTAGCCTTCTTGGGGGAGGGCAGGAAGGAAAGGAGAAAAAAAAAAGAATAAAGTAAAAAGTACACAGCAGAGAACAAAAGAAAACCTATAAGGAAGCAAACAAATGATGAATAACTGAATATAATGTGTAGTATTTATTATATAGGCTTTCTTGAAATAGAAATGTATTGCTTTATATTTTAAATTTTATGTTCTGCTATGCACATGGCATTTTTTCTTTTCCTATTTTGTATTTAAGATTAAAATAAATATATTTAATTTTTAAAATGGAAGGGGGACAACTATATGGTGCCGTAGTTAGGACACCAGACCTGGAGTCAGGAGGAGCTGAGTTCAAATTCAGCTTTAGACACTTAACAAATTACTTACTAGCTGTGTGACTGAGCAAGTTACTTAACCCCAATTCTCACCCCTCCCAAAAGAAATCAAATGAGATAATATCTATAAAGCACTATGCTACATTACAATAATGATAGGGACAACTAGGTGATGCAATGAATAGAATGCCTATCCCAGAATAAGAAAGACATCTTCCCAAATTCAAATCAGGCCCCAGACACTTACTAGCTATGTGCCCCCAGGCAAGTTACTTAACCCTGATTGCCTCAAAAAAAGGAAAAGAAAAAGGGAAAGTAAATAATACATATGAAGAAAGAACAAATTTTCCAATAACACTCTCCTTTTTGCCCCACTGCATTATACTTTACACTGCATTTATTATAGAATCTGTTTTTATACTACATAAAACTTCTGTGAGCTCCTTATGGGTAGGACTCTCTCCCTTTAAAATCTTTGCCCAGTGCTTAATACATATCAATAAATAAAATATATATTAAACTCCTACGATGCAATGGTCAGTGTGCAAAGTATTTGGGAAACACACACAAAAAAATTGTATCTGCTCTTAAGGAGTTTATTGAGAAGATAGACAACATGAAAATAAAAATACACATGTGTGTATGTAACACACAAATATACATATAAATATGCATGCATATATATATATAGTTGGTTTGGTTCTACACCATCACAATAAAATAAATATTACACTATTTTTTTCTGGTTTCCCCGTGTAGTCTATTAAGTGTAAGTGTATGGCGATATTGTGACTTAAAAACAAGTTTTCCTATTTTAATTAAAAATACTTTATTGCCAAAAAAATGCTAGCCATTATCTGAGCTCTTAGTGAGTTGCAATCCTTTTGCTGATGGAAGATTTTGCCTCAGTGTTCATGGTTGCTGACTAATCAGGATGGTAATTGCTAAAGGCTGGTGTGGTGTGGCTGTGGCAATTTCTTAAAATGAGACAGCAATGATGTTTTATGCATCAATTGATTCTTCCTTTCATTTGAACACTCAGAGGCTATTGGAGGTTTATTTATTGACCTAATTTCAATATTGTTGTGTTTCAGGAAACAGGGAAGCCTGAGGAAAGAGAGATATGGGAGACTGATGGTTAGTGAAGTAGTCCGAACACACGCACTTATTAAGTTTGCCATCTTACTGTGAAAAAATTTTTAGAGTCAATATTTCTGATAAAGGTCTAATTTCTAAAATATATAAAGAACTATGCCACATTTATAAGAATATAAGTAATTCCCAAATTGATAAGTTGTCAAAGGATATAAACAGAGAATTTTAAGATGAAATTAAACCCATCTATAGTCATATGAAAAGATGCTCAAAATCCCTATTAATTAGAGAAATGCAAATTAAAACAACCCTGAGGTACCATACCTCTCAGATTGGTTAAGATGACAAGAAAAGGTCATGACAAATATTGGATGGGTTGTGGGAAAACTGGAATACTAATGCATTGCTGGTAAAGAGTGAAATGATCCAGCCATTCTGGAGAGCAATTTGAAACTATGCCCAAAGGGCCATAAAGCTACATACCCTTTGATCCAACAATGCCATTTTTGGATCTGTATCCCTAGGAAATCATAAAGGAGGAGAAAGGACCCACATGTGTAAAAATGTTTGTAGCTTCTCTTTTTGTGATGGCAAAGAATTGGAAAGTGAATAGATGCCAATCAATTGAAGAATGACTGAATAAGTTATGGTAAATGAAAGTAATGGAACCTTATTGTTCTATTAAAAAAAATTGATGAACAAGATGACTTTAGAAAGGCCTGGAAAGATTTACATGACCTGACTCTGAGGGAAGCAAGTAGAACCAGTACAGAGTAACAGCAAAATTGTGTGATGATCAACTATGCAAGATTTGCTTCTTGTCAGCAGTTCAGTGATCCAAAGCAATCCCCAAAAAACTGGAAAGAAAATATCATCTGCATCCAGAGAAAGAACTATGGAGAATGAATATAAATCAACACATGTTGTGTCCACTTTTTTCATTTTTCTTCTGCTTTTTTTTGTTTTTCTTCTGCTTTTTTTTCTTCTCATGGTTTTTCCCTTTTGCTGTGATTTTTGTCTCCCAAAATGATTCATAAAGAAATGTATATATGATATTAGCTCTAATTTTAAAGCATCCCTCATGGGCTCTGATGACTTATTGAAATAGCCTCAATAAGTCAACAAATGAATAAGACATTTTTCAAAAAATAATATTTCAAAAGTCTGGTGGATACCACCAATGTGGTGCTTTCTACAGAAAGAAATGCGGTATTCCTATGTGGAGATCACAACCTATCCACATCTGCCCATTCCATGGGATTCCAATACCATCAATGTCTGGTATTGGGAGTCTTCTGAATGTGCGAGGGGCAAAAGCCTTCATGCAGTCCCTAATCCCAAGTACCATCATGGCATGGAGACTATTCTAGTAGCTAAAATCTCTGATAAGTTCTGTAATGCTGGAATTGTGTCAAAGTGGGTAATCAAGATGGACCATCCATCCTTCATCTACTCATTCATTCTGCCAAGTCAAGAAGTTATCTGTCATTTATTAAGTATTTATCATGTGCCAAACATCAAAATACATAAAAAGGTAAAATAACCCCTGTCATCAAGGAACTTACATGTCAATAAAGGTGGCAACACATAAATAAATATGTATAGTCAAGATATAGGGAGAGGAAATAAAAGGTAATTTCAGATGGGAGGAACTAGCAACTAGGAAATGTTAAAACATAGAAAAATAGGATTTGAGCTAAATCTATTTTTTGTTTGCATTCATATTCTTTCAATTATATGTCAAAAATAGTTTTTAGCAATCATTTAAAATTTTGAGTTCCAGATTTTCTTTCCTCTTGCCTCCCCTCCCCTAGGATTTAGAAGAAAAGCAATTTGATAAAGTTTATATTTGTGCAATCATACAAAATACAATTCTATGTTAGCCATAATGTGTGTGTGAGGGGGGGAGAATAGACCAAAAAAATTAAAAATGAGGTAAAATTAGCATGCTTTGATCTGAATTCAGACTCCATCAGTTGTTTCTCTGGAGGTGGACAGCATTTTTCATCATGAGTTCTTCAGAATTGTTTTGGATTATTGTATTCCTGAGAAGCGATAAGTCTTTCACAGGTCATCATCATACAGTATCACTGTTCCCATGTACAATATTTTCCCGGTGCTGCTCACTTCACTTTATATCAGTTCATGTAAGTCTTTTAGGTTTTTCTGAAAGTGTTTGGCTTATCACTTCCTATAGAACAATAGTATTCCATTGTAATTATGTACCACAAATTGTTCAGTCATTCCCCAACTGATGGACATTTCCTCAGTTTCCAATTTTTGCCACAACAAAAAGAGCTGTTGAACTGAATCTTGTGGGAAACCAACTTAATTAATTTCAATGAGATTTATTATTGGCTGACTTTGGAGTAAAGAATCTTTTTATTTTGGAGGGCACATACCAATTGGTCAAGACCATTATCTAGGTCATTGAGAGGCAGTTATCTATATCAGTAAAGGAAGATTCCCCACAGGTCATTGAAGTATTGGTATATAAAACTAAAGAGCACAAAAATGAAAGCATGAGGGACTCAGACTGTGCAGTTGGAGACTCCATTTAACTACGTACACAAAAAGCTCATCACCAGCAAGTTGGCCACTAGGAAAGCATTTCTTTACCATGGCAACCCTTGAAACAAAGGCAAATTAAAAAAAAAAAAACTCAGAACCCATTATTTTGTTGAATAGTCAGCATTTCAGAGTGCATATGGGGAGGTGTTATGTGCTGGAAGACCACCTTTGATATTTGGGGGAAGATGAGTTAACATGATGAAAAGCAAATTCACCAGTGACCTGGAATGGATGGCCCTCACTCCCTCCTACAGATGCAGATGTTTGAACGCCAGCAGGCAGCAGGAAAAAGGACCACGTGGGAAGCATGTCCTCATCAGCAGCAGTTGAGAGAGATGAAAAGTACTGAGATAAACACCTGGGGGAGGTTGCCAGATTCCAATCAGCGTTCTCCAACAGTCAGTCCAGCTGCAGCTAAGGAAGACACTGCCTCTGATTTACTATTCAGGGGGCACTCTGGAAGACAGAAAACAGGATCGATGGAGAATATAACCCCAAAATAGAAAAGATTATTGGAATTAGCCATGATTTGGAGTCTATAAGGTATTATCTTTTCAGGGAACTTTAGAAATGATTCATTCCCTAGAAGAATAAAACCTTACAAGGAACCAAAGGCAGGGTAAAATGAACTGATAGAGAGAGATTCTGGTGTGGTAGTTTAATAGGTATAGAGGCAGAGGACAGGGCTTTGTTATTTGATATTTATGTTACCTTGGACCAATCATTTAATCTCTCCAAGTCTCAGTTTCCCAAAATTATATATGTCAGAGTTCCAAGGAAGATCAGTGACCATTAATCCCAACCTGAACTTTATAAAGAATCTTCTTTCTAATATATTGGACAATGTCAGCCAGTCGTTACTTGAAGTTGTCCCAAAAGATGGAGCCCATAACATTGTGAGATGGCCCATTCCACTTCATAATTGCTGGGGTATTGTTCATTTTATCAAATTTTCATCTGAAGTGATGGGCATGGACTACATGACTTCTAAAATCTTTTTACAAAAGCAAATCTATACTTCTATGGTCTACAAACTGGATATAAATCAATCAACAAATATTTATTGAGGACTTGTCAAGTAGTACTAGGCACTGCAAATACAAAGACAAAAATAGGAATTATCTGTGCTGCAAATTGAAAAAAAATCTACAAAAATTTATATTGAAAAACATATCCCCTCTATATCTTTCTTCAATATGAATTCTAAGGGGAAAAATAAAGACACATGATTGAGAAAATATTGCATTGTAAACAGATGGCTGAGGTGGCCAAGATGGTCTATTTCCCACAAATACCTAAATCCTTCCCCTGGGATTAACCAAGAAAATATATTTTAACTTGTAAAGGGCACCAGGCTACACAAATGGAGATTGAGAGTGGAATTCGATACAAATTATGTTGAGTTTTGGAAATTACCGGAATCTTCTTTTTCTTTGTGCCAAAGAACTTGTAGAAAATTAGGACAAAGAATTCTTACAAAATGGAAGACCAGATCCCAAAGAAGAAAACCTACCTCTAGATCCTAAAGAAAGAAGAGAAAATGAATAAACTCAAAGCTTGGAGCTGTGTTGTAAAAGAGAGAGAGAGACAGACAGACAGACAGACAGAGACACAGAATTGCAATTAGAGTGGATTTTGGGTTTTGGTTTTGAGTTTTTTTTTCCCATAAAACAATTTTACTTATGGCTAGATAGCTCTTGTCTCCTGGAAGAGAGCCTGAAAGAGTGTATTTTCCCAGATACTCTCAAGTTGGTTGAGCTCTTCGTAGATTAAAAGCCTCTTAATCATGTCTACCCAAAAACTTTCTCTTCCCCTATATAGCTATGGCAATAAGAATCCATTGTACAAGTCCATTATTTGCTGCTGGGACCAAGAAGATAATCATCTCAGTTTGATAGAGTTAGATGCAATGATAGATGGAGCTTCAAAGGGTTGACAGAATAATTCTGTTCAGATAAGCATCCCAGAGTTCAAATGTTTAACTGAATCTCAAGACCTTTGGAGACTCTGTTCTGCCCATCATCTTGTCAGGGAACACTTTTGTTGCTTTATGGTACTATTGTAGTAATACATTACTGTCTCCAAGGATGCAAGTCAGTTAGCAGGAAATGGGAAAAAGCAAAGGGCTAAAAGCAAGTTTAAAGAGAGCTTTTTTTTCCTGACAAGGGCTTATAAATAAGAGACTTGTAAAATGAGAGAATGAGGTTCTGAGTTTATAGAATAGAATAGAATATAGAACTTGCTAAGTAGGAAACATGCTAGATTTATAATCAGAGGACCTGGTTTCAAATACTAGTTTCATGACCTATGCAACTTTAGTCAAGCCACCTTCCCCTTTCTGGATCTCAATTTTCTGATCTGGAAAATGCAGGGATGAAGCTTCTTAAACTGGTGGGTCATAACCCTATACAGTGTTGGATAACTGAATGTAATAATTGCGAAAAATTTTGCAACAATAAAAGATTTCTTACTATTTTACATCCTGCAGTATCAAATATTTTGCCAAGATTTCTGATGATTGCTTGCTGTCTAGAAGAAGAGGTAGGGGGAAGGGAGAGAAAGGGAGAAAAATTTGGAACATAAACATTTGCAAAGGTGAATGTTGAACACTATCTTTGCATGTATTTGGAAAAATAAAATAACTATTTAAAAGAAAAAAATCATAAACAAAAAAGAGAAAGTCACATCCAAAAAAATATTTAATCATTTTTATATAAATAAATAAGTATACCCATCTCAGTAAGGAAATTTGCTTTCACCCATAATAAATGTTAAAAATATATGAATATCAAAGAATTATTTTAAATAAATTTCATTATGATTTATTATCAGTGAATGTTTGGTTTGTATACCTATTTCATATACATATATACTTAGGGTCATATAAAATTTTTCAGGCAAAAAAGGAGTCACAAGTGGAAAAAGCTTAAGAAACTCTAGACTAGATTCTTCTAGTTCTTAGTCAACAAACCTATGAACCTATGGATTAATTAGGTCAAGAGAAAAGGATTTGAAAACTCCTTATATGTATGACACTAGGAAAGTTACTTAAATAATCCAACTCTAAACTTGATCATCTGTAAAGTGTGGATAATAATACCACTTATCCCACAGAGTTATTGTGTAACTCAAATAAGTTTTATATATATTAAGTTTATATACACATACATATATATAAATATGTCAATATGTATGTATATATGCATATGTGTATATATTTATTTGTAAGTTGCAAGTGCTATGAAAATGTCAGTCATTACTATCAAAACATGCTGTCTTTGAAAAACTTATCCTCAAGATGCTCCATTGGAACCTTTTCTCTCCTTCTAATACTGAAGTGAGGGACTGCAGGTGCAGACTCTTGTATGTGCTGTCAGAGTGGCTCACCATGCTAGTTAGCTCTGCTTATCTGTCTGTTTGAAGAGAGGACTCATTTGTTGTAAGAAAATGGAAAATATAAAAAATTATTTCTAATGTAAATACAGAAAGCATCAATAAAAAAAATAAAAATAAAGCAACCCCATCAATTCCAGTCCCAAAAAAGTAGCCAGGGGGAATATGTTCACAGAAAGCCATCCAGCCTCTAAGCAAACATCACTAACTCTCCCCAAATTAATTCACTAAGATGGGTATAGTCAAGCTGTATTATAGGGCATCATAATTTGATGATAAGCTCTGTGGTGACATAGAAAGAGACCTGGTCTGGGAAGCATGAAATCCAGATCTTAATCTTGGTTCTTTAATTTATCAGCTCTGTGACTTTGGTTAAACCCCTTCCTCTCTCTGATTCTACTTTATCATTTGTAAAATTTGTATTTTCAAGTTTGCTCAACCCCTAATGCAATTCTTTTGGCCCAGTGATTTTTAATACTTTTATCACTTATTTGGATAAAGGCCTGAATCAACAAATTTAACAGTGACCATTAAGCTAGAAGGGACCACTAAGTTAATCCATTGGATAATGAAGTTAAAAGGGAAAATGATCTTGATAGAAGATAGAACTTTGAGTTAACTATAATAATATGAAATTCAGTAGGGATAAGTGTAACATCTTGCATTTGATTGCAAAAACTTCAACTCCACAAATATGAGGCATCAATAGAAAGCAATTGTTTTGACTAAGATCTTGGGGGCTGAGGAGCACTGTTGCTAGTGAATTGCAAGCTCAATATTGATCAATAGTACGATGTAGATGTCCAAAAAGCTACTGCAATCTTGGCTTTCATTAGGAAAGGCCTAGCTCCCAGGAATAAGTGGGTAATAGTCTCATTTTCTCTGTCCTATCAGATCACATCTGAAGCAGTATTGTTTTCTGTTCTGGGCACTAGAGAATAAGAATCACATTAATAAACTTGAAGGGAGGAAAGAGCATGAAGTGGGAAGAAAGGGATGACTCCTATGGTGAAGTGCCTGAGAAAGGTTTATTTTTTGTAACTTTATTTTTTATTTAAACTTTCATTATTCTAAACAATCTAAATTCAGTATATAAATCATATAGAAAATGCCTGAAGTAAGGTAACAAGGTTAGTAAAGTAACTTGAATATATGCCATATGAGAACTGATTGTCAGCTAGTCAGTCAATCAACAAACATATTAAGCTTTTACTGGTCATTCTTGTGCTTTAGGAAAATCAGTATGGTAGCAGAGTGAAGGATGAACTAGATAGAAGAGAGACTTGATTCAAAGACCCATCAGACAGCTCTATAATTGCACATGTGAGACATGATGAGAGCTTCCATGAAGATAGTGGCAATCTCAAAAGAGAATACAGGCATTTTATGAGAAAAGTTCTTAAGGAAGAAATGACAAGGCTTATTAACAGACTGATTAAGTAAGGTATCACTAAAGAGTCACAGATAACACTGAGGATTTGTGCTTGGGTCATTGGGAAGAAAGTATATCCTTGACAGTAATAAGGAAATTTAGGAGGATGTTTTTGAAAGAACTTGGGATGTTTAGTTGATGGGGAAGGAGGAAATAGATATTTCAGAGTATTTGAAAAACTCTTATCTGAAAGGAGGGTTAGACTGGTGCTATTTGGTCCCAGAAGACAGAACCAGGAGAGTGAGAAGTCAGAACACATACACACACACATACACACACACACACACACACACACACACACACACACACACACACTTCAGACGATGTTAGAATAGGGAAAAAAACTTTCTAACAATGAGAGTTGTTACAAACTGCAGGGGAGCTACATTGGGAAATGGTAGTTTCTTTCCCCTTGGAGATTTTCAAGTTGTGACTAGACAACGATCTATCAGGTATAAAATAATGGAGATTTCTTTCATGTATGGATTGAACCAAAAGATTATTAAATTCCCTTCTAAATCTCAGATTCTATGATTCTGTGAAATGATTAAGCCAGGGATGAACAGCATTAATAAAGTTTCCACATTGGGACTCTTTTTTTCCATGTCTGTATGAAAAGATGAGTAAACATGATGAAATTCTCACTAAGAAAGAGAAAATACAGGACGATTATGAAACAGCTTAAATGGCAAAAAAGAAAATTTGAACCCAGGCCTTCAGAACTCAAGGCACTTCACCATCAGAGTATTCTATTTGCTACACAAGAAGGGGTCAAACAGGAAGTTGGAGGGCCTAAATCTTATTAAAATTTAATTGGGAAATATTTAACAAAATAAACAAAAATACAATAAAGCATAGATAATGTTAATTTGTGATTTTCTAAGACATTATGTGACTGCAGTGATCTCTTTATATTTGAGTTTAATACCACTATACTACAAAACAATATGTCCTGTTGCAACCAACTTTTATGAAGCTCAGATGAGATAGTGAATGTGAGAGTTCTTTGCAAATCCTAAAGTTTCAAACCAACCTGAGTTTGATAAGGATGATGATGATGATGTTCAAGCTGATAATAAGATTTTTCTGCCCTCAATTCTCCCATCCCTTTTCACTTTTACCTCAGAGGGCCCAGGAGTTGTCATTTTGAAAATTAGGTTTCCATAATGACCACCATCAGTAAGGCTCATTTTGAAAAAAAAATATAGCAATAACAGTATCTCACTTTAGGCTTTAATTTTATGCTTCTGAATGATATTTCTTTTTTTATAATGTTTTATTTTTCTCAATTACATGTAAAAACATTTTGACATTCATTTTTTTTTAAATTTTGAATTCCAAATTCTCTTCCTCTTCCTTTAGTCCTTTTAGATATGGTAAGCATTTTGGTAGAGGTTATACATATGCAATCATGCAAAACATATTTCCATGTTAGTCATGTTGTGAAAGAAAACACAGTGCAAAAAAAAAAAACCCACAAAATAAAGTGAAAAATAGTATGCTTCAATCTGCATTCAGACTCCATCAATTTTTTCTGGAGGTGGATAGCTTTTTTTATTCATGGGTCCATTGGAATTGTCTTGAATCATTGTATTGCTGAAAACAGCTGTTATTCACAGTTGATCATCATACAACATTAATGTTACTGTATTCAGTGTTCTCCTGATTCTGCTCAATTCACTCAATATTATTTCAACTAAGTCTTTCCAAGTGCTTTTTTTTCTGAAATCCATCCACTCATCATTTCTGATAGTACTATAATGTTCCATTATATTCATTTACCATAATTTCTTCAGCCATTTCACAACTGATGGGCATCTCTTCAATTTCCAGTATTTTGCCACCTTTAGAAGATTTTCTATAAGAATTTTTAAATGGAGGCCCTTTTCCATCTTTTATGATCTCTTTGGAATATAAATCTAGTAATGGTATTCCTGAATCAGAAGATATGCACAGTTTTATAGCTCTTTTGGCACAATTCCAAATTAATCTCCAGGACTGTTGGATTAGTTCACAACTTCACCAACAGCACATTAGTGTCCCAGTTTTCCCACATTCCCTCCAATTTATCATTTCCCTTTTTTTGTGCTATTACCCAATCTAATACATTTTATATGGCACCTCAAAATTGCTTTAATTTCCATTTCTTTAATCAATATTTTTGGATTTGGAACATTTTTTCATTACTATAGATAACTTTTATTTCTTTCTACAAAAACTGTCTGTTTATATCCTTTGATCAGTTATCAATTAGGGAAAGACTTGTATTTTAATAAATTCAATTCAGTTCTCTATAAATTTGATAAATGAAGCCTTTAAGCCTTTACCTGACAGATATTTCACAAGACTTTCTGAATTTTCCTTTTCTAATAGCTCTTCTCTCTATTCCCAGAAGTTCAACAATAACCCTAACTTGAGTTGCTGAGGAAAAAGCAATGATTTAGTTTTTGGTTTTTTTTAATATCCTCTTAGTTCTTCAAGTATCTTTACTTCTACCTTGTGTTCAGTGCAGTGCCTTACTATAACCCATGAATGAATGAATGAACCAATGAAAGAAAACTGAAGGGCTGCTGAACAGAACACAAACTTTGTGGAGTCAGCCCAATAGAGATTAAACAATAATGAATTTAACTGGGAGAAATAAAAAGTCAGTGATCCTGAGGAGAAAAAAAATATTACAGTATAAAAAGAAGGTTCTATCATTAAAAAAAATCTCAAAATACTCTGTGAAGCAGTCATCATCACAAAAAAACACCTCTTATATACTACTAAGAAATAGAAAAATTGATTTATTGAATAGACTGGTAAGTGAGCCCAGAAGCAATCAAACAGAGCAGCCAAATATTCAATAAACACAAGAATACAAAGTACTAGGGTAAGAACTCCCTATCTGACAAAAGCTTTTATAAAACCAACAAAATAGTTTGGCAGAAAATAAGTTTAGAACATCTTATGTATTAACCAATTAATCATTCAAAAGCATTTCCTAAGTGCTTATTATGTGACAGGGATTGTTCTAAGAACTTGGGAAAGAAAGGAAAGCAGAAAATAGTCCCTGCTCTTATGGGAATTACATCAAAATTGTAGTACATATACATAAATCTGAAACGACATATGTTTTAATGGGTCCATACCAGATGCAAACAGGGTAGATGATGGAACTAGAAAAGGCTTCCTCTAGGAAATATTGTTGGAGAATGAGGAAGGTAGGGATTCTACAAGGTAAGAAGTTAAGAGAGAGAGAATTGAACATATTGCCAAATCCACATTATCTCTGAGCAGTAAGATTAGATTATAAAATATAAAAAGAGAAATAATGTGTTCAAAGACTGTAAGAACCAGGTTGTGAAGACATTTTAATACCAAACAGAAATTATAGTTTCTCTGAGAGGTAATAGAGAGGCACAGGAGTTTATACAGTAAGTGAAGAACATAGAATTCTGCTTTAGACAAACCTCTTTGGATGGATTAAAGCAGGGACAGGCATTTGACAGACCATCAAATTAGAAGGCTATCACAATATTTCAGTAGTCAAGTGATGAGGACCTGAACAAGGATGCTATATATTTGGGTCTTAAAACTATTAGAATTCAAGCTTTTTGAGAATAAGAATTGCTTCATTTTTTCCATTTGTATTCTCAGTGCCTAGCATAATATGTGACCCATAACAAATACTTGATAAATAATAGTATGCTGGACCTGAAATCAGAAAGACCTGAGTTCAAATCCAGCCTCATAAACAAGTTGATTGATGCTGGACAAGTCACACAATTCCTATATCCCTGAATTTCCTTATTTGCAAAATGGGATTAATAATAACACCTAGAACACATCCTTTCCAGGTTTGTTCTGAGAATCAGATGAAATAATGATTTGAAAGTGCTTGAAAACTTCAAAGTCCTACATAAATGTTAGCTATTGTTATGATGAAGATAAAATCTAAATAATGGGGGAGGAAAGTGAATTCTTAAACAAGAAATACGTGAATAAAAAATTATTAAGATGACAATTGCAAAAATTTCTTGAATAAGGAAAGAAGTTAATGAGGGGATTTTAAAATCAAATTTCTCTGATAAAAATAGGAATTTGATTCAAACATATGACAAAAGTTAGTCTCCCATAGATAAGTGCTCAAGTGAAAGGACAGTTTTCACAAAAGGAAATAAAAGCAATCAACAATCATTTGAAAGAATGCTTCAAGCCACTAACAAATAGGACAGATGTGAGCTATAATAATTCTGAGGTTTCCCTTAAACTCATTAGATTAACAAAGATGTCAAAACACAAAATATTCACTTCTAACCCATACAACTGAGCCAGGGACAACCTCATTTCAGTCTCCATTTCCAAAGCTATCATTCTGATGTAAAAGACCAAGTCAATTTAAATTTCTCACTTGGGAGGGCAATTACCATTGGGCAATCTTCTTAAAGCAAAAATCCCTGTGATGAAAAGATTTACAAATCCCAGAAAATGGTTTATTGGTTTCATGAAATATTCCACAGAATATAATTTAAAGTGAGAGATTACATTGTATTAGTTTATTACACATGTGTATATGTAAGTATATGTTTATATATGCATGTGTGGTGCATATTCATATCTATGCTCATATCTATCTATATATAAAATCAATATATCTTTCTACCAATATCCATCTATAATTAATATGTAGATATAGCTCTCTATACAGAAATAGCTATCAATAGAATATATATAACAATATCAACATTGATATAGAGAGTTATGCCTATGTAGATGATAAATATAGACATAGATGTAAAGATAGACATAGTCCAAAACATCTTGAATATTCATAAAGGCAATTTGGCAGAGTAAGTAGCTAGAAAGACAAGTTTAAAGGCAGGAAGGCCTGAGTTCAAATTTTACTTCTGATACATAAGCTGGGTAAATCTCAGAGGAGGGAATTATATCCTTCTGTATTGATAAAAGTAATACCTCATCCAGAAGCCCAGAAATTCCCAAAGAAATTATAGGTTTGGTATATATCCTATATTCCTATATGTCTCTATCTAAATGTGATCACAGATCTAGTTCCTATTTTTATATGTCTATTTTCATGTTATATTCCTCCTCCCTCTCTCACAATAGAATGTAAATTCCCTGAGAGAAATATTTCACATTTTCTCGGTATCACTAATACCAAGTCTAGTGCTTTGCTTGCCATAAGAAATGAAAACTTTTTAGATAAAATTGCAATGAATCAGACAATTGTTGGTTTTACCATGTGCAATTAGATCTGGAAAGTTTACATGAAACTTGTGCATTCAATTGTGAATAATATGACACTTCCCTTTTCCATTCATGTAAAAAAAAGGATTGAATATAGAACAGAATTGGAATTTTCTCTCTTTAATCAGCTAGTTGCTTGGGGTATTTTCTTGTTTATTTGCTTTTGGTTTTTTGCTGAGGCAATTGGTGTTAAAGGACTTGCCCAGAGTTACACAGCTAGAAAGTGTTGTGTCAGAGGCCAGATTTGAACTCAGGTCTTCCTGACTTCAGGGCTAGTGCTCTATCCACTGCACCATCTAGCTGCCCCACTGCTTGTTTTTTTTTTTCATACAAAGTCGTTATTCTTCTTAAAGATTTGCCTTCAGCTACATAAACACCTGTACTTCTATAGCCTTATCATTTGCTATGCCTTATCATTCATTCCATACTCAGTTAAATTCATTATTCCCCAAACATACTGCAACTTCCAACCTCCAGTCATTTGTTCAAGTTTTTGCCCAAAGGGCCCTCCTTTCTCAATCTCTACAATTCTAAATTTCAACTGTCTTTCAAGGTTTACATAAAATTCAGCTTTTTCTGACCTATAAACCACCTGAGTTATCTCTTCATATAGAATTGAACTATTTTTCATGTGTTGTTGTTATAATGTTCTAGGATCATGTTTCCCTTATGACACTTATCACTTCTGGTATGTTATAATTATTTCACAGAATTTCAGAGTTGGACAGAACCATGAGGTCCATTCCTAGACTAATAACAGAATTGCAGGATCAGGACTTGAGATCTGAAAGGGACTTAGAGGTCAACGGGTTCAGTAAGCTCATCATTAAAAATGAGGAAACGGAGGTCAGACAAGTAAAATGAATTGCTGAAAGTCACATATGTAGTAAATGGAAAACCAGGCACTGATTATATCTGTTATTTCTCTGACTTGACTGGAGACCCTGGAAGAAAGGAACCATAGAATCACAGAATTTCAAAATAGAAAAGAACCTTGGAGATGTTGATGTCTTAATAAGCAAATTGGATGTTTTGTTTTCTTTTGTTTCTGTCATTTTTCATAACCCACATGCAACATGTGATACTCTAGACAACCCTCTCTTCTGAAGCTGACTACCACTTTACCTTTTCAGCCTTCTCCTTCTGTCCCTGCAGTTGCCTTCCTTCTCTTCATGAATTCTAAGAACCTTTATATTGAGTAATGACCTTGATAAGACATACATCTTGGTTTCAATTTTGCGATCATACCTCAGCCATCTTCTCCTTGAGTTCTCCTAAGAATCTTCATTTTGAGGAAAGCCATTGACAAACCATTTTTCATTCTCTGTACTTAATACCTATTACCCTATGTGAGTTCAAATTCCTCTATACAAACACACACACACACACACACACACACTTTGCAGTTTCCTTTTATGTGTTTTCTTCTCCTATTAAAGTTTTCTTCCCCTTGAAGGCAGAGATTATCATTCTTTTTGCTTGTATTTCTATACAAACAAGTGTTTGAAACTTGGTAAGACATCAAAGACACCAAGGTCACGCACTGTATGCCAGGCTGTTGGTAGTGATCCTAACTTTTGTCTTGTCACTGGCTTCAATGACTGAAAGATAGTTAGGCTAATGACTTTGCACAATTCTCCCTCACTTAAATCTAACTCACACTCAAGTCAAGACATCTCTGTGATGTCATTGGTCTTCATGAACTGCTGCTGAGTGAAATGAGCAGAACCAGGAGATCATTATACACAGCAACAACAATTCTATATGACAATCAATTCTGATGGACATGGCTCTCTTCAACAATGAAATGTTTCAAACCATTTTAATTGTTCAGTGAGGAAAGCCATATGCACCCAGAGAGAGGGATGTGAAATGCGGACCACAACATAACATTCTCATACTTTTGATTGATGTTTGCTTACATTGTGTTTCCTTTATCTGATATGTCTTCTGTGTAGATACGATTTTTCTTGCACAACAATGATAAGTTTGGAAATATGTATACATATATTCAATTTGCCAAATATTTTAACATAATTAACACATAGTGGATATCCTGCCATCTAGGGGAGGGGTGGGGAGTTGGGGGAGGGAAATCTGTAACAGAAAGCTATGTAAGGGTTAATGTTGAAAAATTACCCATACATATGTTTTGCAAATAAAATAAAATTTTTTTAAAAAAGGATATGAAATAAGGGGGTTTTTGATAAAAAGACCAAAATTGAAAAGAAAATGTGACCTTCAAATACAGAACTCAAGAGAATGAAAAAGTAAAATGGAAAGACAAAACTAAATTTTTAAAGATTAAAATGTTTACATCCCAATGTGGAAAGATAAAATGTATAACTCTTGAAAACTGTATCTTTGTTAAGGATATACTTAGAGGGTATAGGTTTTTTTTTTACTGTGATGATATAAAAAGAAAACTAGGTATAGAAGAGAGATTTTACTGTAAAGAACGAAAGGAAAGACAAAATGGGGTAAATTAAATCACATGAAGAACAATTAAAGTAAAGAATGGAGGGGGGATGATCATTGTGTGAACCTTAATCTCATCAGATTTGGCTCAAAGAGAGAACATCAGACATATAATTTTGAAATAAAAAGCTGTCTCATCTTATATAGAAGTAAGAGGATAAAGGGGAAAGCCAAGGAAGAGACTAATAGAAGGGAAAACAGAAGTAAAAGGGAAAAGGGACAAAAAGGAGAAGTAGCTGTAAAAAGAAAGGGCATCTTGAGGGAGGTGATGGTCAGAAGTAAAACACTGGTAAGGAGGGAAAGGGAAAAAGGAAAGAGAAAAGTATAACTTGGAGAAAATAAAATGGAGGTTAAACACCAAATTAATGATGTTAACTGTGAATATAAATGGCATGAACTCTTCCATAAAATGGATATCAGGCTGGATTAAAAGCATAATCCTATAATATTGTTTACAGGAAATATGTTTAAGACAGAGAGATGCATACAGAGTAAAAGTAAAAGTCTGGAGCAGAATCCTTTATGCATCAGGTGAAGTAAAAATAGCAGGGGTAGCAATCCTGATCTCAGATCAAGCAAAATCAAAAACAGATCTAATTAAAAGAGATGATGAAAGAAATGACATTTTGCCAAAGAAAACCATAGATGATAATGTAATATCAATATTAAACTTATTTATTATCAATAAATATTTGATTTGTTTATCTATTTTATATATTTATGTGCTTGGGATCATGTAAAATTTTTTCTGGTTGGGGGCAGAGCAAAGATGGCAAACTGCAGAAAGCATTCTCTGTGAGCTCTTGAGACCTTCCCTCAGACCCAGACAAATTGAGCCTCTGAACTGGAGGTTTTGGAGTAAAGGCTCCACCAAACACTTGAACTACAATGCACTTCTATCAAAAATCTATTTTGAAAAAAACTCCAGAGAAGGTTAGCCTCAGGGAAATTGGCCACTGGTTGATCAGATGCCAGCTGGGGTGGAAGTCAGGGCTGTGATAGAGGGGCAGATTTTAGGCACCCAGGAAGCCCCTGGGAGACGCCTGGGCCACTTTGCTCTGCTTGCGGGCAGGTGCTTTGGCAGATCTGCCTTTGGTAAAGGGTGGATTGAGAGCAGCTGAAAATGTGGTCCTAGTGCAGATCTAGCCCCACCAGCCTCAGACCAGAAGTCAACTCGACAAACTGCCCCAGGGCAAATTGAAACTGCTGCAGTATTCTCTGCTGGTGACTGATACCTCAACTCAAAACCATGAGTAAGAAGCAGAAGAGAGCTCTCACCATAGACAGCTTTTATGGAGAAAAAGTAGAGAAGTCCCCAGATCCTGAGATTCTGAAAACAATCCCAGATGAAGCCACAAAGGTGGACTTAAGTTGGTCTCCCTTTCAGAAGGCTTACCTGGACGATTGCATAAAGAATCTCAAAACAGAGCTAGAAGAAGAATGGAGAAATAAATTGAGATCAGGGCAACAGAGATATCAAAAACTGGAAAATAGGACTGCTGAATCGAAAAAAAGAAAACAATTCACTGAAAAACAGAATTGGTGAATTGTAAAAAATCACCAATTCACTGGAAAATAAAAATGGTGAATTGGAAAAAGACAACAATTCACTGAAAAACAAAATTGGGGAATTGGAAAAAGACAAAAATTCACTGAAAAATAAAATTGGCAAAATGGAAAAAGAATGCATTGAATCAAGAAATTCAATTGGCCAGCTACAAAAGGAGCTAAAAAAGATAACTGAAGGAAATAATACTTTAAAAATTAAAATTGAACAATTAGAAGTAAATGACTCAAAAAGACTTCAAGAATCAGTCAAACAAAAA
>JAJPUD010001064.1:83065-109338 GCA_023553655.1 Myrmecobius fasciatus
GGTTTATCTCCCTAGTTTCTTTCTTGTTTATTTTGTGATTTGATTTATCTAATTCTGAGGGAGCAAGGTTGAGATCTCCCACTAGTATAGTTTGACTGTGTATTTCTTCTTGCATCTCTCTTAATTTCTCCCCTAGGAATTTGGATGCTTTTGCACTTGGTGCATATATATTTAGTATAGATATTGCTACATTATCTATGGTACCCTTTAATAAAATATAGTTTCCTTCCTTATCTCTTTTGATTAGATCTATCTTGGCTTTTACTTGAGCTGAGATAAGGATTGCTACCCCTGCTTTTTTTTGTTCACCTGAAGCATAATAGGTCCTGCTCCAGCCTTTTACCTTCATCCTATATGTGTCACTATGTTTTAGATGTGTTTCTTGTAGACAACATATTGTGGGATTCTGTTTTTTAATACAGTCTGATATCCGCTTCCGCTTTATGGGAGAGTTCATCCCATTTCCATTCACAGATAGAATAACTAATTCTTTATTTCCTGCCATCTTATTTACCCAGGTTATGTTTTCCCCTTTCCTTTCCCCTTTCTCCCTTCCCCTCTCCTCAGTACTTTGCTTTGGATAACCCCCTCCCCCAAACAATACTCCACCCTTTAGATCCCTTCCCCCTGTTTTTACTCCTTTCCCCTGATTCTTCTATTTTCCCTTCTAATAGTTCATCCCTTTCTTTTCCTCCTTTCCCTCCCACTTCCCTCTAGCAACAGACAAGTTTCTATGTGAAATCAAGTGTCTGATATACACTTTCAGAGCCCAACCTGATGAGAGTAAGATTTACTCAATGCTCATCTCCCTCCCCTCTTTCTCTCAATTATATTAGGTTTTCTTTGCCTCTCCAAGTGATTTTACCTTGTTTTCTCCTCCTTTTTTAGATCTTATTTTACCACTTTTCCCCTCTTTTCCCCAGTATGACAACCTTTCCCCCTCTAGTTCTCTTTTTCATATTATCAAAGTAATATCTAGTTGATTATACCCCCAAACTTTAAGCATCCCCCTAGTATAAATAAAGTTCTCAAGAGTCCTTTCCTTTTTACCTTTTTATGCATCTCATGAGTTCTGTGTTTGGATGTCGAATTTCTTGTTCAGATCTGGTCTTTTCATTAGAAATAGGTGAAATTCACCTCTATCACTGAATAACCATCTTCTTCCCTGGAGGATAATGCTCATTCTAGCTGGATAGGTTATTCTTGGCTGTAATTCAAGTTCCTTTGCCCTTCGGAATATCTGGTTCCAGGCCCTTCAATCCTTCGATGTGGAGGCTGACAGATCCTGTGTGATTCTAATTATTGATCCTCGGTATTTGAATTGTTTCTTTCTAGCTGCTAGCAGAATCCGTTCCTTGGTGCTATAGTCCTGAAATTTAGCCATGATATTCCTTGGGGTTTTAATTTTGGGGTCTCTTTCAGGAGGTGATCGGTGAATTCTTTCAATGGTGATTTTGCCTTCTGATTCTACAATCTCAGGGCAGTTTTCTTTCAGGATTTCCTGGAAGATAGTGTTTAGATTCTTTTTTTCATCATGGCTTTCAGGAAATCCAATAATCCTTAGATTGTCTCTCCTAGATCTATTTTCCAAGTCAGTTGTTTTTCCTAGGAGATATTTCATATTTTCTTCTAATTTTTCATTTTTTTGTTTTTGTTTGACTGATTCTTGAAGTCTTATTGAGTCATTCACTTGCATTTGTTCAATTCTTATTTTTAAGTGTTGTTTTCTTCAGTTACCTTTTTAAGCTCCTTTTGTAACTGGCCAATTAAATTTTTTTGTTCATTGCACTCTTTTTCCACTTCACTAATTTTATTTTTCAATAAATTGGTGTCTTTTTCATATCTCTTTTGCAGGGCATCATATACTTCTTGCAAGATATTATATCCTTCTTGCACTAATTTCAATTTATTTTCCCATTTATCCTCCAGCTCTTTATTACGTTCTTTAAGCAATCTTCCAGAAAGGCCTTTTGAAAAGGGGACCAGTGATGGTCCTTGCTGGTTTCCTCTTGAGTTGTGTCTAAAGGAACCTCTGGATCTGGGGTCATCTCTTTTTTCTCTTTATAAAAGCTGTCTATGCCTATGGAGATGGAATAAATTTATGTCCAAAGAAGAACTGGAACTCTTAATTGAAAATCAGATGGATAACTTTGACTATATTAAGTTAAAAAGTTTTTGTACAAACAAAATCAATGCAGACAAGATTAGGAGGGAAGTAATAAATTGGGAAATCATCTTTACATTCAAGGGTTCTGATAAAGGTCTCATCTCTAAAATATATAGATAATTGTCTCATATTTATAAAAATTCAAGCCATTCTCCAATCAATAAATGGTCAAAGGATATGAACAGACAATTTTCAGAGGATGAAATTGAAACTATTTATAGTCATATGAAAAGGTGCTCCAAATCACTGTTGATCAGAGAAATGCAAATCAAGACAACCCTGAAGTATCACTTCACACCTGTCAGATTGGCTAAAATGACAGGAAAAGTTAATGATGAATGTTGGAGGGGTTGTGATAGGGCTGGGACACTGATGCATTGTTGGTGGAGCTGTGAACGGATACAGCCATTCTGGAGAACAATTTGGAGCTATGCTCAAAAAGTTTTCAAACTGTGCATACCCTTTGACCCAGCAGCATTTCTATTGGGCTTATATCCCAAAGAAATCATAAAGGAAGGAAAAGGCCCCATATGTGCAAGAATGTTTGTGGCAGCCCTTTTTGTAGTGGCTAGAAACTGGAAATTGAATAGATGCCCTTCAATTGGAGAATGGCTGAATAAATTATGGTATATGAATATTATGGAATATTATTGTTCTGTAAGAAATGGCCAGCAAGATGATTTCAGAGAGGCCTGGAGAGACTTACATGAACTGATGCTGAGTGAAATGAGCAGAATCAGGAGATCATTATACACGGCAACAACATTACTATATGACGATTAATTCTGATGGACATGGCTCTCTTCAACAATGAACTGTTTCAAACCACCTCCAATTGTTCACTGAAGAAAGCCATATACACCCAGAGAGAGGGATGCGAAATGTGGACCACAACATAACATTCTCATACTCCTTGATTGATGTTTGCTTACATTGTGTTTCTTTTATCTGATATAGCGTTTGTGTAGATAAGATTTTTCTTGCACAACAATGATAAGTTTGGAAATATGTATACATATATTCGATTTGCCAATATTTTAACATAATTAACATGTAGTGGATATCCTGCCATCTAGGGGAGGGGTGGGGAGTTGGGGGGAAAATTTGTAGCGGAAGGCTATGTAAGGGTTATTGTTGAAGAATTACCCACACATATGTTTTGCAAATAAAATAAAATTTAAAAAAATAAAAATAAAAATAAAAGCTGTCTATGGTGAGAGCTCTCTTTTGCTTCTTCATTTTTTTTTTTTTAGACAACATGGATATCTCTTTAAGGTAGGGAAAAAAAAAAACGGCCGCTGAAATGGAGGCTGAAGATTTTGCCCTGGGGCACTTCGGCGAATTAATTTAAGGTGCTGGGCTGGTGGGGGCTAGGACTAAGGCCGAATTACTCCTTAAACAAGGCAAGTCTGCCAGAAAACCTGCCCCCAATCAGGGGAGAGTGTCCCAAGTGCCTCAGATATACTCCAGGTGTTTGGAATTTGGAGTTTGGAGTTTGGAGTTTGGAGTTTTTGCCAGGATGAGCTGAGCTGAGTTGAGTCCCAACCTCACTTCCGGCCTACACCAGAGTTCTCTGATACTGGAGTCCTCTGTTTATTCCTCTGTCTGAGCTAGACAAACCTGATATGAAGTTTTTCAGAGATATCTGCAAGCAGTATCCAAATATTTCCTGATTCGTTGACTTGAAGATCAGTTCAGAGGCTTATTTTCTTGATTTGAGAGAAGGTCGGAGGAGGACCCAGAGAGTCACCTTTTTCACTCCGCCATCTTCTAGCCCACACTTTTGCACATAGTAGGAGCTCAATAAATGTTTGTCAAATGATTGCATCCCCTTCATGGATCATATTTATGCATTGTGAGATGAAACTTATAATACTTTAATGGATTTGTTAGTAGCAATTTGGCACAAGAATGAAGAACAGCACTTTAATTACTGTGAAAATGCTTTTGTAACCATTACTGACTGTAATTGATGTCAAGTTTAACTGTGCCTTAAAACTCAAATTGCTTATCCTCAGAGACACTAAGTAATAGCCCTAGTCCCTGACTGTCAGCCAGCTTGCTCCCCAAACTGACAGCATCTTTCTTTCAAGATGAAAAAAAGGTATTTCACAATTGGTATGTCCTACATAAAATTCACAAAAGACAAAATTATATTTCTCCAAAGTGAAAAAGAGTCTAACTAAGATGATCTTCCAAATCCATTCTATTCTACTCTATTCATTATTAAATGTGGCAGGCACTATGCTAGGCACTGGGGATGCTGAGAATGAAACAAAACTGCTTGGATCCTCAAGGAAGTTACCTGGTAGGAGGAGGGGAGTAGCTAGTGAGAAAGTAAAGAATGCATTGTTGTGTTCTGGTGGTGTTCAATCATTTTCAATCATTCTAACTCTGCAATTTTATTTTGGTGGTTTTCTTGGCAGAGATATCAAAATTGTTTGCCATTTCCATCTCCAGCTCATTTGACATATGAGGAAATGGAGGTTAAGTGATTTGCTCAGGGTCATAGAGCTAGGAATTGTCTGAAACCAGATTCAACACTCTTATTTATTTTATTACATAGCTGCCCAATTAAGTGTCCAACAATCAATCAATGAGCATATTAACTACTAGTTAACTAGTAGTTAACTAACTGGCTCTCTGAATCTCTAGTTTGAATCAAGATTCAGTTCAAGTTCCCCCATCTACATGAATCTTTTTCTGAGTCCCATAAAATACAGTACTCTCCTCTCTGCCAAAAAAAAATTCTTATATTTATTTTGTTTACAATTTTATTGTTATATATATAACTTTTCTTTTTTTTATATATGTAACTTTTCTAAGTAGAAAAGTAATCTCATGGAAGAGGCTATTTCATCCCTATTTTTGAAATTCCAGACCCTGGCACATTTCCTTGAAACTAATACTTGACCAGAAATACTTGATACGAATTGGTCACATGAAAAATTTTAGAGTTCAAAGAGTTTCCAGAGGTCATCTCAGAGGTCAGTACTCAAGTACGATTCTCCTCCATGATATTTCTGGCATGTGGTAAGCCAATCATTGCAAGTATAAAGTATTGTACGTTTCATATGTGGACATTTTATTTTCTGAAAAGGAGCAGGACAATGACAATTTTATGAAATACAGAGAAAATACCTCAAAGAAAAAAAAAAACAGACAATTCTGTGAAAGCCTGAGAGAAAAGCTGCCCCTCAGATTAAAATGCTTCTTGTGAGATACAAAACATTCTGAAAGCAACAGAGTGAAAGCAATCCCATCAAAGGCAAAATTATTGACTGATAGTAAAGATGGTTGCAATGTATTCTTTTCTAGAAGTTAATATGAACCTGTTTTCTGGACTCTGAAGTTTGGTAGAAACTCTGCATCAAAGAATTATCTGGAGATTTTGGAACTTTTGTGCAATAATTGTACACACATATATAGATATATAATATTTGGCATAAATATGAGTTTTGAGTTTTCTCAGTCCAATTATTTAAAGATTCGTCACTATAGATGAGAAGGCTTTGATTTGAAGTAGCAGAAGTCAGATGAGAAGCCACAGAGATTTTAATTTTAAAATATATAAAAAAGACTGGGAAAAATGATAGGAGAAGTTGCTTACAGAAAAGGTGGCATTAAATTATAGAATGGACAGTCAAATAGGAGCTGAGAACTGTTGACAGAGAGGCTCTGTTGTTGATGAGGGATGAAGGAAGTTGCTCTGATTGAAGGGAAGTTCTGCTGTTGGAAAGTGTTGACTAGAGGGAAAGAGACTTCGGTGAGTGTGGATGAAGAGCTGTCTGGGGTGGGGAAGACTAACTTGTATTCCAGTGCAAATTATAGTTTGAAAAATGGGAAGCTGCATAAAGACTTGCCTACATTTCCTTCTACTTACTGTTTTTCCAATATGAAAAACCTTTCAGAGCCTTAGAGTATAAGACCCAAATAGTTTTGCAGATGTAAGGATTAAAGGGAACAATTTTTCACTCAAATAGTGTCATGATGCCTCAAGTCAAAATCCAGAAAACAGACTCTATGTTTAAAATCATTGTTGGCTAAAATCAGCTTATTGTTTGTTTTAGCAGTACAAAAGTAGCAAAGAAGCTATTTCATACAGGAAGGGAAAAGTAGTTAAACTAAAAAGAGGAACAGTAAATACATGTGTCAAACTATTACTTCAAATAGGCCAGGCCTTCTTTCCAGGGTTGTGAGCTGCCCCAGATGCATGTGTTTCTCTACTCATATATCTAATCTCCAGTTTTGTTGTTTGTTTCTTTTTTAAGTTTGTTCTCATTTTTTTCCCTAATGGATACTTTGGGCTTTGGTGGAATATTGTGAACTAAATTGATAGATCTTCTAATAGTAAATATCTTCTTGTAATTGTTCTTGTTTTTACCTATTTATTTAATAAAAGTTTTGTGTTTGCTGATGCTGAGAAAAATAAGCAGAACCAGGAATACATTATACACAGTGACAACAAGATTCTGTGATGATCAATTATAAAAGACTTAGTTCTTCTCATTGTTTCAGTGATCCAAGGCAATCCCAATAAACTTTGGATAGAAAACATCATCTACAACCAAAAAAAAGAATTGTGGAGACTGAATGTAAATCAACACATGCTGTGTTCATTTTTCTTTCTGTTTTATTTTTCTCTCTCATGATTTTTACCTTGTGTTCTGATTTTTCTCTCCCAACATGATTCATAAAGAAATGTGTATTTTTAAAAATTTAATATACATGTATAACAAGGAAAAAATAAAACAATTAAAAAATAAATGTTCCATGTTTAATAATTAATTATAACTTACATTCCATGTTTAATAATTAATTATAACTTATGTGCATCAATGGGAAATGCACTGGAAGGGCTTCACAAGATACAATTCTGCATGCAACTATGTCTTTCCTCTACATCAGGCTTATTCTAGAACTCTGAAAGTGTGTTGTTGGTGGCCATAGATGGAACCTCTTTTTGCAGAACCAGCCTAACATCAATTTGGGTACAACAGAATGAGAAAGCTAGTCCCAGCACATAGAGAGATAAAAGCAGCTCATGACCACCACCCCAGTAGAAAGCCCATTTTATGTCCCATTTAGGGTCACTCTAATTATTAATATTTTCTCCCTCCTAATCAAGTCTAAATATACCTCCTTGCATCCACCCCATTTATTTTTAAGTTCTAATTTATGTGCTCAAACAAAATATGACTATTCTTGCATCCATGATAAAGTCCTAATGATACCTGAAGATGGTCAACATGTTCCATCTAAATTTTTCTCTTCTTCAGTACAAGCATCCTATTTCACTTTATATCTTACAATGAATAATCACATGGCAAAAACTCAAGGCCTTTCTTCATTCTTATAGTCCTCCACTGGTTTGTTTTTTACTTTATCAATAGTCTTCTTTTTTCTTGTACTGAGAACTGAAAAAAATACCCTAGATGGGGTCTGATCATTGACAGAATTCTCATCTTCTCATACTTGAATGCTTGATTCTCAGTATAATCTAAGGTATTATTACTTTTTGGATTCTAAAAAATTGACTCAAATTAAACTTGTGTTCTACGATAACACCTCCAGACAAATTTTGACCTACCTAATCCCTCCTCACTCTTATACTGATTTAACCCCAACCCTAATTTCGAGGGGAGGTCTTTTCCAGTTATCCACCTCTTCCACTGCTGCTACCTTCTCTTTAAGATTATCTGAACAGTATTGTTACTGTTCATATGTTCTTTCTAATAAGAATTTAAGCCTTTTGAGGGGAGAAAAGAGAAGAAAAGGAGAAGGAAGGGAAGGAAAGGGGAGGAGAGCAGATGGGAGTGAAGGGAAGGACAGAGTAAAGATACAAAGGATTTGGGGAAGGAGCAAACTAGTCATTGAAGGGATCAAGAAAGACTGTATCAAGAGGTAATTCATGAACTAGTCTTAAAGGAAGTCAGAGAAACTAGGAATCAGAGCTAAGAAGAGAAAGCATTTCAGACAGGGGGAATGGCCAGGGCAAAGACACAAAGATGGAAGATGGACTACTGTGTATGAAGAATAAGGGGACCAAAATAGTCTCTTTCTGTGTTTTGTTTTGTTTTGTTGTTTACTTTGCTTTGATTTTTTTTGTTTTCGCTGAGGCAATTGGGGTTAAGTGACTTGCCCAAGGTCACACAGCTAGGAAGTGTTAAGTGTCTGAGACCAGATTTGAACTCAGGGCTGGTGCTCTATCCACTGTGCCACCTAGCTGCCCCAGAATAGTCTCTTTAGATGATAGAATAAAAGAAGGGCAATGATGTATAAACAGCATGAAAAGTTAGGACATCCTCAGATGGTAATGAGCTGGAGCCAAACAGAAAAGTTTATATTTTGAGAGGTAAGAAAGGAATATGCTACAAAATGAAGCATACACTGACAATACAGTATCTATATTAGGATGTGTGTGTGTGTGTGTGTGTGTGCTTCTCAGCGGTTTTGTTTTGCTATAAAAGAGAGTTCCACTCCAGGCAGGGGATAGTTTGGAGTCCAGGTCCAATAATGATTGTGATGTCAAAACAAAGACATCAATAGGATTCAATTCAATTTTTAAAAAGCAATTGATATGATTTACATAATTCATTGTATTGATTGCAGATCCTTTCTTCCTACCTTTCTACTCATGCTTTAAAGTTTGCTTTACATACTTTTTATATTTCATGTTTTCATCCTAACAAGTCTTTGAGGTATAAATGTTATTATACCCCCCTTTTTACAGATGAGAAAACTGAGACAAACTAAATATCAAGCCACCCCAATCATCATTGTATCACTCTTCCCTTGGACCACCTTTACATATTTATGATTCCAATGCACATTTCTCTGAGAGACACATCATTCCAGACCAAAATCCACCCCCCTCAAATAAAAACACTTCATCCCTTCACAAAGCTGCCAAAAGTCCTGCCAGGTTGTGCTGTGGCCATTGAGGCTAAATGAGGACAATTAGAAGCAATGGGGATTGGGAGGGATGGGGGAGGCTGTGGTGAATGGTACATACAGTTGAGCACTGAAGAGTGGGAAAACAAAGTTGAACATCTGTCCAATTTACCTAATTGTGTAATAAAAGAAGAAAGAAATACATTCATAGGCAGTGGCACTGAAGGTTCACAGGGAATGTCTCTAGCTTTGGGTTGTAAGCAGGGTAAGAGGAAGAATAGTGGAGCTTACTCTGTGCCCCAGAGATCATCTCTAGATGAAAAATGTATAATGTTCACTTGGAATATTCGACAAGAATCAAAGGGCAGGATGTTCTTTTTGGATGACTTAGCCCTCAGTCATAAGGGTTCACTTACCAGTCAGTAAGTAACCTCTGAGAGGGAGAAAACCTAAGTGTTCCCCTTGAAGAACTCCAAATCTAAGTGGGCAAATAAGTTGTTCAGAATAATAATTCTTGGAAAAGGCCATGTCTAGACGTGGGCACCCAAGTAGATGTGGAGGAGGGAAAATAATAACAATAATAGCTGTTTTTGTAATACCATAAAGTTTACACAGCATTTTATATTTTTACGTATTTTTATAGACATTTATTCTTTCTCCTCTTCATTTCACTGCCTTAGAAGTTTTTTTAAGCTCACAATAACCATAGCAAGCTGCCATTTTGGTTACAGCCAGATACTTCTCATTCTGGATTTTAAATCCATCAAGACTGTGACAGATGGCAGGTAACTAAATAGTGTTTTAGATGCCAGTTAGGAGGCACAGTAGATAGAGTCCTGGATTTGGAGTCAGGAAGATTTGAGGTCTTAGACCCTAAATGTAAGATCTTGGAGAAATACATTGTCTTTTTTTTACTTCAGTTTGTTCATTTGTAAAATGGGTATAATAATAGCACCTACCTCCCAGAGTTGTTGTGAGCATAATCTGCCCCAAATCATCCCATCAGTAAGGGGAAACATTAGGATTTGAATCTTTGTCTTCTGACTCTAGCACTTTCTGCTGCAGTTCATCGGCTATTGTTTGTCCTTTGTTTTCAAAGAGGACCAAAGACTTCACTGGTGATATTGTTACTTGTGAATGAACTGAATTTAAAGGAGGCAGAATTGTATAAAGTCATCAGCCTCATTCTCTCTCCCAGAGTCCTTAAGGTCTAGTGGCAAGACAAAAGTCAAGATTTTTCATGATGGTCCAGAATACAGTGGATGACCCTGGAGTCTTCAATGTCTAACCAAGCTCTGAGAGTTTCACAATAACGGCTTTAGTTATATTTGTGTATATTGGAAGAAATTTTTCTCATTCACCCATTCTTCTGAAAGAGATCTTCACATGTTTGGGTTGACAAATCCCCAATTCATCAACAAATTTGAGGACCTCAACCTGGTTTAACCCAACTGCTGAGAAGATTTTTATCAAGGTGTAGTCACTGCACATGCTTCAGTTTCTTGGAGTCACAGGTGGATGAATCACATGCACAGCATAGTTATATAAGGAGCCCTGAAACAGGTTTAGTAAGCCTTTACACCAGAGGTTATAGTCTCCCTGAACACTCCATACATCCCTTATTTACAAAGGAAAGCATGTCCCTGCCCTCAAGTGGTTTACATCCCTTCCAATCACAGAAGAAAATACATAAATAAATAGCAGAATTTGATCCAGCAGAGCAATGCAGATTGGTTCAAAAAAGGATATTCTTGGTGGAACTCATCTATGAGAGAGGGATTTCTCATGGCAAGAAGCCAAAGGGGATGAAAGAATTTCCAGAGTGAAAAAGGTAATTGAAAATTAGTGGCAAAGTTCAGAACCAGAAAAAGCCAGAAGAGGAAACTGACTCCCAGTCATAAAGTGGTCAAATCAGAACTGGAAGACTCAAGACTGAAAACTCCTCTTCTTTGGATGAAATTTCTCGGACAAAAAACTTGAACATTTTGCTTTGTTTCCATTTATATTTTTGTGGTTACAACAAACACTCATTTTCCCAAAGGTTTAATTTTTATAGAATAAGAATATTACTCAGAAAACTTAATGTTACATCAAAGCTCTTGATCACATAAGGTTCACACTTGGACTTTTGTTGGGCTTTTCCCTAAAACTACATTCAAATGATGATAGGATCTGAAGTCAGAGAACCTGACTTCTCATACAAATGTCACTACTTTTTATGCGACTTTGCAGAAATTATTTTCCCTCTCTGAGGCTCAATTTTCTTACATATAAAAAAGAAGTATTATAATACATGACTTTCTAGTTCTAGCTCCTTAATCAATAAATGATGAAAAAATTGGTGATCATCTAGCCAGTACCTACTATATGTCAAGTAGCTAAGTGGCACCATAATGCACAGAGCACTGCTCCTGAACTTAGGAAGATGAGTTCAAATCCAGCCTCAGAAATTCATTGCCTGTATAACACTGGGTAAATAATTTCACCCAGTTGGCCTTAGTTACTTTATCTGTAAAATGAGCTGGAGAAGAGAATGGTGAACCACTCCTGTATCTTTGCCAAGAAAACTAGGGGCAGCTAGGTGGCGCAGTGGATAGAGCACCAGCCCTGAAGTCAAGAAGACCTGAGTTCAAATCTGGTCTCAGACACTTAACATTCCCTAGCTGTGTGACCCTGGGCAAGTCACTTAACCTCAATTGCCTCAGGAAAAAAAAAGAAAGAAAGAAAAAAAGAAAACTAACACCATATGGGATCATGAAGAGTTGAGCACAACAACTATGTGTCAGGTTCTAGGGATTCAAACACAAAAATTAATGTTCCTTCCCTCAAGGAACTTATATTCTATCAGGAAATGGATGAAGAAAGCTATTATAATATTAACAGCTTCCTAGTTCTAAAATCCCAATATATACAGATTCCCCCTTGCTATTTTTAATATATTTTTGTACTTTTTAATGGAAATCAGTGATTCTTTAAAACCCCTGGCATTTGCCTAAATCATAATTGATGTGCTGTGTTCAGCCAAGGACAGTGTTCACCGAATTTTTTTGTGTGTGCATGTGCTGAAATAATAGAAGATAACGAAGGGCTGAAACTTCAGTGAGGAAAAAATGGATTTGACAATTCCTCAGAAACAAAGATGGGAAATGTGCACACAAAGCCTCAGACACTGCACTCTCTGGGCACGATGTGAGAGGGGGAGAAGGGAAAGTCACACTACAATAAATATGGAGTGGAAAGTAATAGGCTTATTTTTTACCCTAGAGTAAAAGCCTCAGTTGAAAGAGCTCTAATTAATTCTGAGAAGATGACAAATGGTCAAGGCAAAGCTGATGGCAGTGGCCCTGGTGCTTGACACTCTAATGCAACTTAGGGAAAGCTTGTCAAACCAAGGCTGGGCTCATTTATTTGGCTTCTATGCCTGCTTAAATGGGCTAGAAATAGAAGTTTCTAGAAATACAATAAGGATATAAGGAAAAGGAGAAGGGGCATTGATTTCAAGCTAGTGATTCCCATTCTGTGTGGATTCAGTAAATTAATAGAAGATCCAATAATTTGATTGAATTTGCGAGCCATTTATGAAGGGCCGAATAGATACAAGGTGACGGACACAGATAGAGCACTAACTCCATGTACCAGAGGTAGGTGTTACCATTGAGGTAACCTTCCCTTGAGGGAATCAGCATTGGTCATTCTCCTGAGAGGGACACCCAAATGTACCCACACACCAGGCCAACTTGTATGCAGCCTTCAAAGGGAAGCAACACAGTGTAGAGTCTGGAAGAACTGAATTCAAATGTCACCTCTGACCATTATTTGCCATGTGACTTTGGATAAAATAAGTGTTTTGAAAATGGAGATAATAGCTCCTACTGTTTCCATCTCACAGAGTGATTTGTGAGGTTAAAAAGAAATAATGTTAAGCATTTCACAAACTTTAAAGACAGAAGATAAACATAATAATTAGTATGTTTAATCTCATTCTTTTCCCTTTTTGTTGATATTCGGATAGAAAATTCAGATAAAAATATTCAGATAGCTTTACTCTAATTATTTTATAGTTGATGTTTGGCAGCAGGCATAGTGTAGCAGATACTGAGGTGGTCTCAGAATCAGGAAGACCTGACTTCAAGTACAGCCTCCGTAACATAATGATTTTGTGGCTACTTAAACTCTAAATGTTCTAGGCAATTCTCAAAGCTTATACATTTCAGAGTGATAGGTTCATGTGTGTATGTGTGTGTGTGTGTTTATTACTTAGTTCTGAAGTTGTTCTGGGGGTACAAAAACAAAGTGACGAATAGCCTTTACTTACAAGCTGCTTATCTTTATAAATAAATCTCCATGCTATAAGTAAACATGCTCAATTTTTCAGTCTTGATTGTTCAACCAATTAACTATGTTGAAATTAGAGACTTTATAAAAATTCTATTGCCCATGATCACCTGGACATGAAATTGAATCATTAAAATTAAAAGGATTTTTCATAGATGTTGTATCTATCAATACTCATAATATCCAAATTACATGGAATGAAAACTTTTTATAATATAGACACTTTGTGGAAGAAATCAGAACTATGTGGGACTAGCAGGAGATACACAATATTCCTATGACTCTGCTTTTCACTGTAGATATGAAAAAGATGAGCTTATGTTGAAAAACTTTAATTCAATTGAAATAAAGGCTCTGAAATAGTCTATAGAACTTTAAATAGGGATAGGGACTGACTTGTCATTTCATTGATGAAGAGAACTCATCTTTCCACAAGACAAAATCAACTTTGATGCTCCCATCTCCTCAGCACTCCCTGCTCCTTCAGTTATACCATCTTCTCATTAGAAAGGATGGATGGTAGGCATTGAGGAGTTCCTCCCAGATTTTCTACCATTTAAGAGCACCCCAAGAATTCACCTCATCATTTCCCACCTAGCAACTTCCCTGAATTTCATGATCTCCAGAAACTCATTATTCTGCAAGATGAATTCAACTCTGAAACTTTCATTTCCTACTTAGTTACCTTCTCCTTCCCCTACTCCTTTCAACTTCTTTTAATGTACTGTCTTCCTCCATTTGATTGTGAACTCCTTGAGGGCAGGGACTCTTATGGCTCTTTGCATCCCTATTATTTAGCATAGTGACTGACACATTATCAATTTCTATTCACTCTAATCAACGTAGTCTAGCACTTTCTCTGAAATATATAATTTTAGAAAATTGCTGAGAGTTTATGTGACTTGCCTAAAGTCACAAATCAGTATGTTTCAGAGTCTGGACTCTGAAACCAGGTGTTCCTGATTCTGCTGCTAGCTCAATATTCATTATTTCAAGCTTTCCTCTAAAGCCTTAACTGTAAAAGAAGTAGAGCAAGACTCATCCCAAGGTTGTTTCTATCATCAAAAAAAAGATTAAAAGAATGAGCTCAAACTCATATTAATGATAATGAAAATGGCAATAATAGCAATTGCTATCAGAAATGACAGAGAAGGTAATCCTTAAGAAACTAAAACGTATTGATCAATGCAATTCTGGTTGAAAAAAAAAAGGCAACTAGCAAGATATGACCAGGTAACTAGAATTAAGCATCAGAAGCACATTACCATTCATCATCTAACATATGATAAATCCTTGAGCTACAAATTTTGAAATATCCTAGAAAATCAACAAAGCAGCAGTACTGGGGAAAAAACAAACAAACAAACAAACAAAAACATCAATTCAATCATTTTTCCGTCAGGTCTGACTCTTTGTGACCCCATTGGAGTTTTCTTGGCAGAAATACTGGAGTAGTTTGCCATTTCCTTCTCCAGCTCATTTTACAGATGAGAAAACTGAGGCAAAGAGGGTGAATTGACTTGCCCACAGTCACATGGCTAGGAAATGTCTGAGCATTCTCAGCACATAGTAGATGCTTAATAAATGCATCCATGTTTTCTTGCCTTCTTGGTTGATCCCTTCATTCTGTCACTTACTGGAACTGTCCCCAATTTGAACAAAGGTCTCCTTGACTCCAGACCTGGCACAGTATCTGCTGTACACCTACCTAACCAAGAGATCATCATCACAGACAAAATTGTGACTTGGAACTACCTGGACTTAACACTCATACATACAAATTTAAGAACTGCTTCTTAATAGCTGTTGTCATAGCAAATACTCTTAAACTCCAAGTTCCATGGAATGAAAGACTTTTTTTGATAGTCTGCAGCACTTTTGCTCTTTATTGAGAGATTCACGCTGGCTGCAACATACACTAAAGTGCTTTTCTTATATAAAAAATATGGAAGGGACTTTAATTAATTTCTTTCTGACAGCCGCTGGGATCTGACTTCAGACTTTTAGGCATAATGTAGCTTTATTTATTTTATGGTCTGTAGGGTTGATAATGTTTTCTTTTAAAATTTTAAAGTTTTCTTTGTTCATGAGTAGGTAAGTGTGAATAATGAAACACATATAATACAGTGAAGAATACGGTTAAGTCCAGCAACCAGTGTATGGTGAGGAAAATGAAGACTGTTCCCTAGAACGATAGTCCCGGGGGAAGGCAGTGATAAAGACTTTTCTTTTATTCTTGAGAGTGCCATGAGACTGTGCAGACTAAGGGAATTTTAAAATGAAATCAGTTGGGTACAGAATTCGTTCCCTTCTTCCCTGTAGGGATAGGAAGGAAGGAGGACAGGGTAGATCTCTGGCCCACTCAACAGCTTACAAAATAATAAAGAACTGGCCAAAAAAATCAAAGATGTGAGAATAAAATGTAATTCCTGAAGGAAATGTCTCAATGGCTGTTTTAACCTCAAAAGGGGAATAGTATCCCTTCTCTATATGTCAATGTCTCATTGTCTTGAGTTATAAAAATTTTGGATAAAAAAAAAAGTCTTTCACTGACTTGTGATCCAAATTGAAAATAATGAGTTTTTTTTCCACTCCTTCCTTCAATTTTCTCTTGTATCTGCATTATCTGAGTATCTGTATTTTGTTTGTAATTATGCATTATATAAATGTATATACACATAAACAAATGTGTGTGCATATATGCATACATGTACATATTTTATATACATACATGTGTGTTATACATGTAAATACACATGTGTATGTCTATATGATATACCGTGGGTATGTGCACATATACACAGATGTAAGACTACCAATCATCTCACTTTTTAGAATGGAAGCCAATTAATTTCAGGCACTATTTTCATTTTGCCCTTTCTATTTAGCTAAATTCTCAAGATATAGTGGATGCTTAATAAATGCTTCCATTCTTGCTTGATTGCTTTTTTAATCTTTTTATTCTATCCCCTAACGGAACTATCTCAAAGATACTCTTCAGTGAACCTCTAGATATTGAGCATCTATCCCCAAAATCTAATTTAACTACAGAAAGCAATCATTTTATCCATCTGTGCTCTAAAAAACATTTAGCAGAAATGAATAGTATCAAGCTAGCAATCTGTCCCCACACCATTCCTATGTGAACTCCACAAAGTAAAAATGAGAATCTGAGATAATAGCATTCAAGCACATTTATATAATATATTGGGGTGTGTGAAGTTTTAAGGGAGGACTAACACCTCCAGTGTGAGGGTTTGCTGAACCCTTTTCAAGGCTACTCATGCACATTTGGTGTCTCGCCTGTGGCTTCAAGAAGCTATAAAATGCAAAAAAGACCAAACTCTGGTTAAAAAACCATTTCAGCAAATGGGCTATATCTGGTTGAGGGTAACAGGCTTAAAAACATTGATAAGTAAAATGTGAAGACTTTCTCCTCAAAAAAGAATGATCCAATTTGTTCCAATGACCATGAAGGCCCTGAAGCAGGGGCTGTGGAACACACTTACAACTTGGTCAGAAATCAAAGATGCCATGGCTATCCCATGAATCCTGGGCCATCACCACTTGTCTTGACTCTTGTTTCTGTTACTGGATTTCAGTGACTCTAGAAAAGAGAACAAGACTGCTTTATTAAATCCAATTCATGCTTAAGTGACAGTGTCCTGTGATGCCATTTGTTCTCTTCGAAGAGGAAGGATGAACAATAACAATTAGCATTTTAAAGTTTGCAAACTGTTTTCTTGCTTGATTCTATCAATAACTTTTTGATGTCTACTATCCTTGGAAAGAACAGTTATAAAGATGTTGAGAGTCTTGGTGGAGTTTTAAGTGATTAAAGCTTTAAAAATTTCAGTTATTAAAGCTTTAACTGCAATATGATTTTTGGTACACATGAGGATATTGTAGCTCAGAGATATTAAGAAACTTGCTCAGTACATACAGAAGCAACATTTGAACCCAAGTTCAAAGTCTAGTAGATAAAATGCATTATTTGGATTTGATTTGCTAATTTACAACACAAGCACTTCTATTATTCAGAGCACAGAAGTGGGTGCTAGAGAATGACAAAATTAGGGAAGTAGCCTTCTTGCTTTCATGAAGCTTACAATTTAGTTGGATGACATGATGATACATTGGACCATAACACAAAATATCAAATGACCGGAAACTGAAGAATTGTATAATGCTTCTTGGGAGATCTAAGGAAAGGAGCTATTATTGAAGACAATAGAGTTCAATGAGAAAAATGCCAAACTTGGATTTAAACTTGAGATTCCTGGACTTAAATCTGACTTTTGATCCTCATTATATATGTAGCTATTGGAATCATTTTATCTATTCTTGAGGGTACAGTGGACAAAATGTGGGGCCTAGAATCAAGAAAACTCATCTTATTGAGTTTACATATAGCATGAGACATTAGTGAGGCAAGTCACTTCACCCTATTTGCCTCAGTCTTCTTATTTGTAAAATGAGGTAGAGAAGGAAATGGCAAACTATTCCAGTATCTCTGCCAGGCCCCCAAATAAGGTTACAAAGAAGTTGCTTAACCCTGTTTGCCTCAGTTTCCTTATCTGTAAAGTGAGATGGAGAAGGAAATAGCAAAAATCTGTTATTTCTACAAAAAAAAAAAACCCAGATAGTGTCATGAAGAGTCAGACATGACGGAAAAACAATTGAACAAGAAGAAGTTTGAGAAGTATCCCCAATTCTGTAGTTTACCTTTCATTTTCAGAGAAGACCAAGGATATCACAATAGATAGTGAATTGGATTTAAATGAGGCACAGTTGCACAAAATTTTTAGTCTCATTTCAAAGATGAGGGGAATATTACCTGGAGTTACCTGACTGAGCTGTTTTGAGACTCAAAGAAACCACTGTAGACAAAATACAATATTAATTATTATGTCTACTATTATTTCCCACTTGGGACATCAGGGAAGGCTTCCTGTCAAGCAGTACAATACATAAAGTGTGACTTGAGGGAAATAAAGCATGATATTCCAATTCTGGGTCTACTTAATGCTTACTTAGCTATTTTCCTCTTAGGATTTTGACTAAGTTACTATGACTGTGTCCATTAAATAAATGGGACCATCTTTTATCTATAGCTTGCAATCTGTTGTGTGTATGTGTGTGTGTGTGTTTAATCTTTTGTTTAGAGGGACCTTAAATATCATTACACCCAATGACCCTAAATTGATGCACTGAACATCATGAAAGAAGGTGATGTTGATATTGAGGTATCTTTAGCTTCCCATTATTCCTTAAGGTGTCAGATTTGATGATTGCCATTCTCTAATCATATGGATGAGCATGCTAAAAGAATAAATCAACATTCAGTTATTGATCATCTACTTTGTGCTAAGCACTAGGTTAGGTAGTAGGTGGGAAATTCCCTTTCTCAAGAAACTTAAATTCTATGGGGGCAGCTAGATGGCGCAGTGGATAGAGCACCAGCCCTGAAGTCAGGAAGACCTAAATTCAAATCTGGCCTCAGAAACTTAACATGTCTTAGCTGTGTGACCTTGGGCAAGTCACTTAACCCCATTTGCCTCAGCAAAAAAAGAAAAAAAGAAACTTACATTCTATTTCAGTAGAGAAAATATACATAGTTGGGCATTTATAAAATTTTGGAAGGAAAGGTGCTAGCACCAGGAGTATGAGAAGAAATATATGTAGAAGTTGATATCTGAGATGAATTATAAAGAAAATTAGAGAATATTGAAGACCCATGCTTCTCACACCTGCGTCTACCTACTTTAAGAGGAGAGGAAAGTGTCGTGAGATTAAGTGGGATGATTTTTCATTTTAAAATGGAATAGAACTCTCTTGATTCTTGGTCCTTGAAAAGTCATTTGTACTAGATTGAGAGAGCAGTTTCTGTGATTTTAATAATTCCAAATAGAAACCAACTACTGAAGAATTTCTTATCTAAGTAAACTTTCTCTTATCCTTAGGGGAGGAAAAGAAGAGTCTATGTAAACATGAGATCTAGTATGACCAAAAGTAATAGATGAGATTATAGATGCTTTTGAAATATTTGTTCTTATTTTCCCCATTTCTGGAATATTATTTTTGTTCCTCTGAAAGATCTTAAAAAGTGCATATGGCCCCATATTCAGTCTCCAATTGGCCTATGAGAGGTACCAGTTCATTTTTCAGCTTATCATCTTCCCACAAATAATTGTTTTTCTTATTCGAGATCATAGTTAACATTATTTCCATTCATAGAAGTCATCTTTGAAAGATTTGGAAATATGTTGTGCACTTAGTAGTTCATAACATAGTTCTTATGCTTCCCAGTTCAAATTAAATAAAATTGGTAATATCATTACTAAGAAAAGACTCTTGGTTGGTTGGTTAGTTATTGTTCTTTGTACCTGAAGAGGATGAAAATGACATCACTATGTTGGAGTCAAGATACATTATGTCCAGCTATGGCTGATTAGATCAATATGAACTCAAAAGGCTTTACCACAGGTTGGGCACAAAAAGATCATATAAACATTTGGAGTGGAGATGTATCCTAAATTTTTGTATCTCATGTTTCTTTTGAACCATTATAATTCTGCTTCATTCATAAAGCACAATGCCTTCTTTGATGCATGCCATGTAGAATGATACTGTGCCAATATTTTGCATGTCACACAATCAATTCCAAAATCTCTCCAAAGGGATCTTAAAAGTGTCTTTCCATCACTTCTCTTCTGATCACTTATATAGCTATGCAAGACCTTATGTGCTCATGGTCTGTATCAACGTTCTTTACCAAAAATTTTTGAAGTCTATATGACTAAAGATCCAAGGGTTTCTGATTCACAACAGATTATTTCTTGGAAAATGAGGAATAGTGTCAGCAGATGATAGAGTTGGAGGCTTTCCCTATTCTAGAATGCTGCTTAGAAAAGTAATTTACCCAAAGTTACCAACAAGTAGCAGAATTGTACCTCCATCTCCTAACCCCAAATCTCATGTTCTTTCCTTCTTACTGTGTTTTCCATATCTTTAAAAAGAAAATTTTAACATATGTGTTTCATTCAGTTGGCAAGAGAACAAAATCTTAATCCATTTTTGAGAGTTGGCTTCTCTTGGAGAAGCATGTTGTTTCCCAATAACTTTTTGTTTTTCAGTCATTTCAGTTGTGTCTGACATTTTGTGACTCAATTTGGAATTTTTTGATAAAGATACCAGAGTGATTTACCATTTTCTTACCCAGCTCATTTTACAGATGAGGAAATTGAGGCAAACAGAGTTAAGTGACTTTCATAGGGTCACAAGGCTAGTGAGTGTCTGAGGATGGATTTGAACTTACAAAGATGAGTCTTTCTGACTCCTGAGGTTCTATCCTTCTACGTTTTTATCAAACTCTGTACATCAACTATATGACAAGGGGTCTTAATGAAAAGATATGGATAATTTCATATAACCCATCATCACTACCAGGAAAAGAATTGAAAGCCCACATTCTACTGACAAGTAAAGAGAAAATGTTGGGTTTTTTTGTTTGTTTGTTTGTTTTTTGTTTTTTCATTATGAAGTAAGTGTGATAGCAACTTCTAGCCCCTTGAGAAAATTCTGAAGCAGGTTCTGAAAGTGAAGTACATCTTTAGTCCCAAAACTGCACACTGAAACAAACAAATAAAAATGCAATTTAAACTATTTTTTTCTGAAAACAATCCCTCTAACAAAGCAAATGATCACTTCAAGATCATAGATCATAGACTTATAGTTAGAAGGGATCTTAGAGGTCATTGAATCCAGGCTCATCTGAAATCCAATAAACATTTAATAAGCACCTACTATGTGCTAAGGCACAAGGGATACAATTAGTAATAAGGTAGTCCTTGGCCTCAAGGATTTTACAATTCAGTGAAAAAGACAACATGGAGAGGGAAACAGAAAAGAAGGAGGCAGGACTCTAAGGGTTACCCAGTGCACAGGGGAATCTCATTTTGCAGATCTGAAAGCAGGAAGAGCAGTAAATGTAGAGGGCAGTTCAATGCCTATCCTCTGTAAAGGAAGACATTAAGAGTAATTTGATATTCTGATTTCCAGGCCTCCAATCTGAAGGGAAAGAAGGCTGAGGGAAGGAATGTCATCAAAGCTGGAGTTGAAATCCTGGTGATAAGGTGAGGAGCTTAGCCTGGGAGAAACTTCTGTAGAGTAGAAACTAGGCAGTTGAAACCAGGTAAAGAAATTGAGAAATTCAAATCAGGTATCAAACAATTACTAGTCCTTTGATACTGACACGAGGGAGGTCACTAATTTACCCAATTTACTACATTTACTATATTACTAAAATTAATACAATTTACCCATTTACTACACTAATTTACCCGAGTTTTAGTTTCTTTATTTATAAATGGGGAATTTGGATTTCATGGTCTCTTAGGTACCTAATGACTAAAATTCTTTGATCCTATGATTTTCTAGCCTCCCACTGCACTGCAAGATGCCATTTGGTGTTTGATAGTTCCACCCATATCCCAAAGACAAGGACCATGACAGATGGGCCTACCGACTGGGTTCTGTTTCTCATTTCAAGAACTTTGCTTTGAATGGAAACACTATCCAGAATTATCACCGGCTGTTTGGTGCTCCATTCTGGTAATGGGCACGTGGCTTTCACTTATGTAACTTATGTAATTTGGTATAAAAGGGGTGTAAAAAAATAATGCCCATCTCTTATTGTGCAATTACACTAAAACAGAGGCAGCGCTCCTGGGGCCGGAAGCCTGGCAGAACACTCTGACTCCCTGCTGAGTCCACATGGAGCTTGGGATTAAAATGGCAGCCAGTATAGAGAGTTCTCCTTGCTTCTTGTTATCCATTTAAAATATCCTACTTAAGCAAAACAATCTCCTAACTGATACTCAAATGCCTAGATTCCCACAGACTTGCTTAAAATGCCAAATAAAAAATCTGAAATGACTAGCTAAAATGACAGTTGCAGTAGCCACCCCTAATAAACAGTTTCAGCTACCCAAACTGGGATCTACCTCACTGATGATGGCATACTTTCACTTATTAAGGGGGATAGGTAAATATTTTAAGCACCTCCAGTATGGATCATAGGATTGACAGCTAATAAATAGACTTCAAGACTTGGAGTCCAGAAAAATGCTTAAACATTGCCTCAGATACTTATTAGCTATGAGATCTTGGGCAAATTACTTAGTTCTTTGAGCTTCAGTTTCTTTATTTATAAAATGAGGGCACTGTATTCAACGATCTCTAAAGTTCCTTCTGACCATCAATCTGTGATCCAATAATTATGCTCTAAGTAACTATAAGAAGTAGATCTGGCTTTGGAGTCCCTCCTGAATGAACATCTCTCCTTTGTCACTAGCAATCAAATAACAAACATTTTATTAGCCACACACTCAATGTCAGGAACTGTGCTAAATGTTAGAAGTATAAAGAAGAAGAATTAAAGACATTCTGATACTATATGCATGACTTTGGGTGAGTGATCTCCTGATTTCAATTTTTTCATCTGTGAAACAGAGAAGCAGCCAGGTGGAGTTATAGTGAATATAGGCCCAGGCCTGGAATCAGAAAGACTCTTCCTGAGTTCTTCCTCAGTTCAAATCTGCCCTTAGACACTTATGAGCTGTGTGGCTCTGGACAAGTTACTTCATCTTATTTGCCTAAATTTTCTCATTTGTAAAATGAACTGGGAAAGGAAATTGCAAGCCATTCTAGTATTTCTACCAAGAAAACTCCAAATGGGGTTACATGACTGAAAAACAATTGAATTGAAAAACAGAGGTGGATAGATTAGGTGATGCATAATGTTCCTCCCAATTTAAATCCCTTCTTTTATAAATAAGGAGTTGAGACCCTAGAGAATTAAAATGACTTTAGGTCACACAAGGAGTAAGCCAGTAGAAATGGAATTTAGGGTGAGTTTTTCTGCCTCCACAGCATTGATTCTATTCCACCACAGGTTTTTGGCTTCAAAATAAGCAATCACATTTTGATTTTCAAAGTTCTTTCTTTACCTCAAGTGTTTATAATAATACCTGACATATAGTAGGTGCTAAATAAATGGTAATTGAATTGAACTGAATTAAAGAAATCCCTAACACAATTGGTCATGAGTCAATAAATATAGTTTCTGAGGCAAGGTTGAAATCCAGACCTCTACAATCTGAGTTTATCCTCTAAACCATGCTTTCTCACACTATTATGAATAACTTTATCCATTGCCTTCAGAGATGTTAATAATAAAATGACAAGTACCTATATAAGCATAGACAGACAAATGTAAATAGTATTCATACATAGAAATGTATGGCAATTGTAGAAGAAGGGTACTAGCAGGTGAGCAAGTTCAGAAAAGGCTTCATGTTGAAGGAAGAGGGAATCTATGAGGGAGAAATGAGAAGGGAATATATTCTGGGCTTGGGGACAACTTGTGCAAAAGCATCAAAATGGGGATATATAAGAAATACAAGGCCACACTGGATTGCAAAGACAGTGTGATAAAGCTGGAAAGATAGTATAGAACATGTTTGTGAAAGGTTTTAAAAGCCAAACTAGGAATTTATATTGATTCAGAATCAATGGGGGAGGAGGGAAAAGAATCAGGTTTATTGAGTGGGGGCTTGACATGATCAGATTTTCACTTAAGAAAATCACTTTGGCAGTTATTTGAAGTAGGGAGACCAATTAAGAATCTGTGACACTAATCTGTGCAAGAAAATGATGAGGGCATGTACTAAGTAGGTTTTTTAATGGAATTAAAGAGGTTTCATGGAAATCCTATTGTGGCTAGAGAAATGGCAAGAGTAGGTGTTAAATATGTAAGGTGTTAGAGATTATCACCAAAGTTACAAAGCTGGTGGAATGAAATAATGATGGTGAATTTGATTTAGTTGCAAAGATTGGGAAAGAATGAATGGTTAGAAAGGAAAATATCTCTGAGAATTATAGTTTGAAATACCCTGAAGGCAATCATTGATGCAATATTTAAGTTCAGGGGACAGAATGAAATTGGATCTATACATTTTAAAATCACCAGCCTAGCTATGGTCATTTGGAACAAATAAGGAATTAGAGGTTGGAAACTTAAATATTTTTCTAGGAGTCTGGCTGCGAAAGTGAGGAATATGACAATGCTTACAGGGATATTAGAGTCTACTAAAAATATTAAATATAAGGAACACATAAGCACCTTTGAGGGCAGCAGGACAGAAAACAATGAATGGTGAGAGGTTAAAAATTAGAAAGGTAGGGTGAAAGATGCTACATTATATTAAAGAAATTGAAAAGAAATTGGATCAAAGATACATGAAGAAGATTTAGCAAGAAAACCCCCTCAATCTCAGAGAATGGGTTTAAAGAGAAGAAAAAGGAGAATATTGTTCAAGGATAGTAAGAGATAAAGAGGAGTGAAGAAGAAGCTCAAGTCAAATAGCCTCAGTGTTCTCAATAAGAATGTAATCAGTTAAGAAAGAGGGTGGAGATATAGGAAGTTTGAGGAGAAAAGAGTAGGTCTGGAAATGATATAGGGAATTAATTAAGGATACATAAAGAGATTATCTTGCTGCAATGATAACTCAGTTGCATTCATGAATTTCTTTTATATCCCCTCTGCACAGTGGTCAGATATCATAGTTCCTTACAGCAACATATGGATAGGAGTATAGGAGATAGAATAATTCAGAGTTTTGTTTCAGCAAGAGTCATCAGACAAGGAGATAAAGAATTCCAGAAATAGAGCATGGCATACTAAACTGGCTAAATGTAATGTCAATATTGGAGAGAGAGGAAAAGTAAGTCTGATCCATTATCTAACCAAGCACATTTTTTTCTTTCTTTTAATTTTCAATAGCATTTTATTTTTCCAAATACATGCAAAATTAGTTTTCAGCATTCATTTTATATGACTTTGTGTTCAAAATTTTTCTCCCTCCCTCCCTTATCTTTCCAAGATAGCAAGTATACTGATATATGTTAAATAGGTGCAATTCTCTTAATTTATTTCCATTATTTGTCAGGTTGCACAAAGAAAAAAAAAGGAAACAAAAAACTTGAGCAAGGGAAAAAATGAAAAGAAGAAAAAACAAAAAAAATGTTAAAATACAAGCTTCATCCGCATTCAGTCTCCAAAGTTCTCATTATGGATGAAGATGGCATTTTCTATCCCAAGTCTATTGGAATTGCCTTAAATTACCACATTGTTGGGAAGAGCCAAGTCCATCACAGTTAATCATCATATAATTTTGTTGTTCCTGTATACAATGTTCTCATAATAAAGTACTTCATATTTATAAGTATATATATATATATATATACATACATATATATATATATGTAATATATATTATTGTTAAGTTATGGAATAAAACAAGCATTTCCATTACATAGTATAATTTTAAAAGATGATTACATGTGAAAATACAAATCTACTATACACAGCTTGATATTCATTTTAAATATACAATGAAATTATTAAATAAGTTTCTCTTTGCTCCTCCCTTCCATCCACCCTAGAGATGGTAACCATTAGCCATACATATTTTATAGACACATACACAAACACACACACACATATATTATGTATATGTAAAATCATTCTATACATCTATTTATCAGTTCTTTCATTAGAGGCAGAAAGCATCTTTCTTCATATGTCCATTGTTAATTGTGGTATATATAATAATCATTTATTCACTAAAAGTTGCTCTTAAAACAATGTTGCCACTACTCTATACACTGTTCTCTTGGTTTTACTCATTTCTCAAAGTACTGAGGAATGAAAGACTAAGAGGTCTCAATTGAGTGAGAAAAATATTTTTTGGTGAATGGAGCTATAGATTAAAATAGTATGATCAAAAGTTTCGATCAGATAAAGGATTGTCAA
>JAJPUD010001064.1:122783-137801 GCA_023553655.1 Myrmecobius fasciatus
TCTCTCTCTCTCTCTCTCTCTCTCTCTCTCTCTCTCTCTCTGTCATCTCTCACCATATCATCATTCAAGCTTGCTGATATAGAACCTTCTCTGCCATCCTGTCAACCCAAAGCTGCCTGTTAGAGGCATGTCACCACAGCATATGCAGGAGTTTATCTTCAAATGGTTGTATTGGGGCCAAATCTGTCACTTAACAATGCACATAAGCTCCATATCATATCCCTTCAGTTTATCTGCAAAGCTGTCGGATGCTAGGTGGTACAATGGATAAAGTGCCAAGCCTGGAGTCAAGAGGACCAGAGTTCAAATCCAGATTCAAGCTAGCTGTATGATTCTGGGCAAGCAACTTAATTTTTTTCCCTCAGTTTCTTCATCTGAAAAATGAGCTGGAAAAGGAAATGACAAATCACTTCAGTATTTTTTGTCAAGAAATCCTTAAATGGGGTCACAGAGAATCAGATATGACTGAAATGGCTGAACAATAATGCATTGTGAAAGGGCTTCCTTTCTCTAGCTGAAGTTACTGTTCTCTGAGGAAGAGATGAAATATTCCTTTTGGGGCATTTTTCATTTTTTTCTTTTACAAAATAATACTGTTTACAGTTATAAAAAGACCTTTAAGATCATCTAGTTCTACTCCATTTGGTGTAGGAGAAAACCTGGGCTCAAATCCTGCTTTGAATAGCTGCTAAGTCATGTGACCATGGTCAAACAAGCTATTTATCATTATTTAATCTCAGTTTCTTTCTTCTTAAAATCAGAATGATTTTAAATCTTAAATCTTAAAAAGCAGAGTGAAAAAAACCTGTAGGTCCTACAGGCTAGATTGTTATGCAACTTAAATGCAGATGATGTACATTAAGCACTCTGCAAACTTTAAAGTATTATACTGATAACAGTATTATATGTTTGTAAGTCTTGATCCAAAGGTTTCATAGACACTGGGTCTAATACCAGGAGTCTGATTTCAAAGGTATGTTTCTTTGTAGCCTGTTGCTCCTACTGGAATTTGTCCTTCAGTTGTTTTTCAGTCCTCTTTACTCTTGGGGACCTCATCTGGGGTTTTCTTAGCAAAGATAATGGAGTGGTTTGCCATTTTCTTCTCCAGTTCATATATATGTGTGTGTATAATATATATAATATATAATATATGTATATGTATATATGAATATATGTGTATGTATATATATATGTATCTTTTATATATTCATCAATAACTAAGCATTTGTTATGGATATACTATGTGCCATTTACTGTATGAGGCACAAGAATTGTAAAGACAAAAAGAAATAAAATCCTTTGACCCCCGAGAGCCTAGAGTTTATACAAGGAAGCAACCTACATGGAAATAAGCTTATACAAAATAAATGTGAAACAATTGGAGGAATACACTAGTATCTAAGAAGAAATCAGGAAATAGCCATGTGTAAAAAGGCCTTTGAGCTGAAATTTCAAGAAAATTAGATTCTAAGAGGAAGAAGTAAGGAAAGAGTCATTCTATAATGGAGAAAAGCCTATGCAAGGACAGCAAAATAACTGCATCTGCCTTTCCCCAAATATGGGTAAGAGAGTTTTCTGTTGTATGCAAGCACTTAAGGTATAATATGGTTATAGGTATGAAAGGGTTTTTTTTTTGGTTTGTTTTTCTGGTCACACAAAAATGCAACAAAAAGGGGGAGAAGTGTGCATAAATATCCTGAACTGATATAGCAATAGACAGATCACTCAATTGATTGTCATTTTCATGAACCCTGCTCCTCTAAAAAGGAAAATTAAATTTGACATTGTTATAAGAGCAAAAGCCTAAATCATATTCCAATCCCTTGCTCCTCTAAATTCATATACACATATTTCCAAAGTTGTAGTGTCACCTTGTGGTTTCCACCCCTCCTGCCACCATCACCAGAAGATAGATGGTTTTGGGGGGCTGCTGAACAAGCATTTAAGCCATTTCTCTTCCAAGAGCCCTCCCTTCAAGCCACATATAAAAACAAGTTCACATATACCTGTGCTTCTACTTTAAGGTGCTAACAGTTGATCCTGGCAGAAAGGGATGAGTGGTAAAGCTTTTCTTGTCTCTCAACCCCAACTGTTTTAATCCAGAAGAAGGTACAAGGGAAAGAGACAAAGGGGAAATCCTTAAGGTAAAAAAAGTGAGGAAGAGCAACCAAATTATTTTTTTCAGAGAAGGAAAAAGTAAGAGAATCTCTATCAATCAAGAGGTAAGCCCCATCTCTAAAACTCAACTAATCTCTGAAGGCATCAGTTAAAATGGCATTATTGGGTATGTCCTCAGCATATTAGATTACATTCCTCCAGATAATGGTTCTTGCCCCATAATCTCATGGTGTTTATAAGGGGAATTCATTACTTAAACTATCATCATGATTGATGAGATCATATGACATAATGTCATATGACATCATAGGATATAATGTAATGCAATAATATAATAAAATACTATACAATATTACATTATATTATATAACATAGCCTAGCATGATATGATATGTGTACAGTATATAATATAATATGATATATAATTAACATAATATTATGGTGATAAAATTATGATGGTGGTGGTAATGACAAAGAAATAGAGCAGTGTTTCTTAGACTTTTGTTATAAGTATCTATGTATACTATTAAAAATTATTGAGGATTTGTCCAAAAAGTTTTTATCTACAAAAGATATTTTTATAGATATTTATCATATTAGAAATAAAAAAAACTAATTTTGAATTTGCAAGACCCTCTAAAATGGTTTCATAGACTCCCAGGATTTCCTGGACCACACATTGAGAGCCATTTATAGAGTGGGAAATGAAAGCCCATAAAAAGGGAAGAACTTGTCTAATACCATGCATAATCAGGAGTAGAAGAATCAAAATTTCAACCCATGGATTCTACCCTACACATGCTTAGTCTGGGTAAAATCTGGTATTGCCTCCAATCCTACATTTTCCTCTATCCCAATATAATAAGCATAACCAAGGCAAAATGATGTTCCACTGAGAACAGGGGAAAATAATCAGCCCTATCACTCAAACTGTCAATAAAGGTTCTGATTCAGAAGTCAGATCAGCCTTGCAATCAACTCTAACTCCCAGCTCCCTGTTTTATGGGTATACAGCAGCACTTGGCATGTTACACCTCCTTTAAATGACCCATCTTTCTGGGACAAAAAGTGGTTATATTCTCTCTAGCTGGATATAAATGGATTGCAGAGCTAGCATTTTTTAGCCTGGAGCCCATGTGATGGAGGATTTGCCATAGCTTAGAAAAATATAGCCAATGTTTGAGATTCAGGCTAAGGATTTTATCTCCACGAGGTAACATCTTTCCTTGCTTGTCCTTATACAGGAGACAAGAAAGGAGAGAGGAAGCTAATTCTGGAGAAACAGAAATGGACATTTCCAGGATGAAAATTCTCCATGCATTAGCCAAACTACCCTATTGGTTGTTCTCTTGTGAACAGCCTTCCTTCTCTCATCTCCATGAGAGGTTCACAAGTTGGCCATCTAGCCATTGGATCCAGATGGCTCTAGAGGGGAAACCGAGGCATACGACTTTGCATAGCCCTCCCCCACTTAAATCCAATTCATTTGCATGTCATGTCATTACCTCTGTGATATCATGGTCCCCTTCAAGAACAAAGGACAAACCACAGCAATGACAGCCATAACTGCCACCTCTTGGAACTCTTAGCACCCTGTAAGCCTCAGCTTAAGGGCCACCTCCTATAAGAGCCATTCCCTGATTCTCTCAATTTTTAGGGTTCCTCACTCCAAAATTTCTTTGAATCTATTTAATATACAGAGTGTGTCAGGGTCCAAGCTTTAAGAACTTGAAAGAATAGATTTGATAGCTTAAAGCTACACCAAGACTTTTGGCACATCCTGTCTATCATGAATTTACTTCCCTTCAAACATGTCATATAACTCCACTGCAATTAAGCTTATTAATGACAGAAACTATTTTATTTTTTGCCTTTTGGTCCCAGCATTTAGCATTTAAAAAAAGTACTTAATAAGTCAACCAATTAACAGATCTTTATTATAACTTTTCATGTACCAGAAAAAGTGCAAAACCCTGGGCATACAAAGAAAAAAAAAAGTCTTTTAATGAGGAAGATAATATGCACATATATATAGGAATAGATAAGGTATTTACAAAGTAAATACAAGGTAGCCTTAGAAGTGAAGGTAGAGGGATTGGGAAAGAGGGAAAGGTAGCACTGGAAAGAAGTCTTGAAAAATAAAACTAGAGGTTCCCAGGAGCAGAAATGAAGCTGAAGAGAATTCTGGGCATAAGGAACATTCCTCAAAAAGACACAAAAGACAGGAGTTGAGTGGTGTGTGTGAGGCACAATCAAGATCAGTTGGCAGCTCACATTTCTATAACATTTTCAAAGCTCTTGACATATATTATCTCATTTAATCCACACAACAACCCTTGAAGGAAACGACTTTATTTTGTGGAGAGGAGCAAAGTGGAGTAAGACTAGAAGTGTAAGACAGGATCAGATTTTGTACAATTTTAAATAAGAAAGGACTTTGATCCTGGAGGTAAGAAGGATCCCTATAATTTATTGAATGGGGGATGATGTGGTTAGATCTGCACTTCAGGAAAAAATACTTTGGCAGCTATGGCAGAGATTCATTGGAATAGGGAGAGTTATGGAGGCAAAGAGACTAATTAGGAAGCTACTATAATCATCCAGGCAAGAACTAATGAAGTCTTGAATTAGTGGTTAAATGAGTGGAAAGAAGAAAATATATAAGAGTTATGACATAGAGATGTAAATTACAAAGTTTGACAACTTATTGGATATATGTAGTAAATGAGGGTGAGGAGTCAAGTATGATATTCAATTTAGTTGTTTTTCTGCCATATCTGATTCGCCATGTGACTAGCTTATTTTTCAGATAAGGAAGCTTAGGTCAACAAGGTTAAGTAACTTACCCAGGGTAACATAGCTAACACGTGAAGCCAAATTTGATCTCAGGAGGATCTTCTTGACTTCCAGCCTGAAACTATCTACTGAGCCACCTAGCTATCCAGATATCAAGTATAATACCAACTTTATGAAGATGGGTGACTAGGATAGTAATGCCTATAAAAGTAATAGAAAAAAAATTGGGAGAAAGTAAGAGTTTAAAGATAAAAAATAATGAGTCCTGTTATGAGCATGATGAGTTTGAAATACTTATGATGAATCTATTTGAAATGTCCAATAGACACATCATTAGGTGTCACTGTTACCAGAATATAAAGTAGGACATCAAGTCAACAATCCTGCAAAGGTGTCAAGAAGGATGATGAGTAATTAAAGGACTAAGAGAGTGGTAGTTGTTGTCCTTAATTCTTAGAGGACTAGAATGACATCACTATGTTGGAGTCCAATTACAGTGTGTCTCATTGGTTGATCAGACCAAAATTACATTTCTTTTGAAGTACTTCAATTCTGCCTCACTCATAAAACACAATGTCTTTCTTTGATGAAGACACTTCATTCTCAGTGGTCCTTTGCCAGTGCCTCCCATGCCATGCACCTGATTCCAAAGTTCTTTAAAGTTTTGACCAAGTATTGAAATTGATAGCCATTTTGCAGATTGATTAAAAAGGAGACACCAAATGTAGACGATTTACTTGAGGAATTTATCTGAGAATGGGAAGAAAGATATGGGATGGTAGCTATCAAGGGTGGTAAGGTCTCCTGAATATTATTTAAGTGTAGAGGAAATTTGAGTATGTTTATAGACAGCCAAGAAGTAAATAATACATAAAGACAAAAGATTAAAGGAAGGGTAATAGTCATGAATTACAGATTTGTTCAGATATAGACATCTAAGTGCCTGCCCTTTCAAACCAGATAGAACTAGAGCTACATTAAAATATTAAAGGACAATAGAATGTAAGAATTGGATGAATTCATAGAAGTCATATAGATCAATACTCTCATTTTACAGATGAAGAAATTGAGATTCAGAGATAGCCAAGTAACTTATGCAAGGTCATATAGGGAATAGAAGTTGAAATCAAAATTCAAACTTGGGTTCTCTGCCTCCAAATTCAATACACTTCACTCATCGTATTCTTTCAGAAATTACACAAAGAATCTGTAGAATACTGACACTCAGATTCTCAATTTATAATAAAAAGATAACAATGCCTTCTATTTTATAGCCTTTTACAAATTTGCCAAATCTTGAATGCATCATCTTCATTAAGCCTTATAATAGTCCTATAAAGAGGCAAGAAAGGAATTGCTACCTTTATTTTCCAAATAATATAAAGGCTAAGGCAGGATCTACCTTGATCTGTCCAAGGTCACATAGGTAGTAATTGGCATAACTGGGTTTGAAAGGACAGGAGAGAACCAAAGTCTTGTGATTTCTACCCCAGCCTTTGTCCCACCACTTCATGCTGCCTCACAATGGGAAGCCGAGATGAGAACCAAAAATAGGGCCTCCAAAGACAGTGCCCATTTTCCCAGTTGCTCAACACACACTGATTAAGCACAGATGCTTGTGTAATGATGATAAATTGAGCAGATTCGCAGTGCCTGTCATGGCAGTCAATCAAGTGGTATTTCATCAGCCCAATGAGTTCTCACATGCCAGCAGAAGCTGCAGAGGGCTTTCCCTGGCTCCAAGGAATTAAGTAGGTTTCTTCATTAAAGCATATAGAATATATTAAGGAAAAATAAATGCACTCTGATGGGATGTAGTTGTCCTTTCACCTATAAAGCTCAATGGATCATTTACAAACACTCTATTTAGCCCTTTGTGGCCTAAGAGGCTGGAATTATTATCTTCACTGTACACAAGAATGTAAACTGGGAGATTAAGTGTTTCCCCAACCTCCTACTGTGAGTCAGTAATAGTACTGACTCCTACTAACCCCAGGTCCCTTGTTCTAAGCAGTAAAAAGATCTGCTCTTCCTTGAACCATAAAACTCATACTTTAAAGCCAAGTTCATTGGCAGTTTGCCAGTACTGCTCTCTGTGAATTTCTGTGTATCAACTTTCTGCAAGAAGTTGACATCCATAGTTGGGCTCATCAGCAATGTAAGATTGTACCAGGAAGGAGGAAGGGGTGGCAGATCACATCCAGGTCTTGAATATTTAATCCAAGCAATTTCCTATTTGGCATGCTACACTCTTTTCTGTAGGAGGTAGGGAAGTGAATGATTAAGCTGAGATACCATAAGGACAGATGCTGATTAGCTAGGGCAAGGGCCAAGGCTGAAAGCTGGATAAGCAAGGAGAGTAGGAGAAGATGGAGAACCCTACGTCTGATGTTAGTCTATACTCCTATGTTCCTGCTCTTAACAGACTAGAATACAGGCCTGGATCGAGAGAGATAGAATTTAATTGAGAAATTTGAATTTTTAGAGTAGGTAATGAGGAAACCCAATTATCACTCTTTGCAGATGATTGAATAGTATACTTAGAGAATCCTAGAGAATCAACTAAAAAACTGCTAGAAACTATTCACAACTTCAGCAAAGTTGCAAGATATAAAATATGTCTATATAAATCATCAACATTTCTATATGTTACGAACAAAGTCCAGCAGCAAGAGATACAAAGAGAAATTCCATTTAAAATAACTGTAAATAATATAAAATATTTGGGAGTCTAAATGCAAAGGTAAAATCAGGAACTATATGAACACAATTAGAAAACATTTCCAACACAAATAAAGTCAGATCTAACAAATTGAAAAAAATATCAAACGCTCATGAGTAGGCCAAGCTAATATAATAAAAATGACAATACTACCTAAATTAATCTACTTATTCAGTTTCTTACAAATCAAGCTCCCAAGAAATTATTTTATAGAGTTATAAAAATAATGACAAAGTTCATCTGGAAGAAAAAAAATGTCAAGACAAGGGCATTAATTTAAAAAATGCAAATGTACCAGACCTAAAACTATAATATAAAATAGCAGCCATCAATACAATTTGGTACAGGCTAAGAAATAGAGCAGTTGATCAGTGGAACAGATTAGGTTCACAAGAAACAATAGTCAATGACTATGGTAACCTAATGTTTGATAAACCCAAAGACCCCAGCTTCTGGGATAAGAATTCAGTATTTGATAAAAACTGTTGGGAAATTTGGAAATTAGTATAGCAAAAACTAAGCATTGATCTGCACCTAACACCCTATACCAAGATAAGTTGGAAATGAGTTCATGATTTAGACATAAAGGGTGACATTATAAGCAAATTAGAAGAACAAGGGATAGTTTACCTCCCAGATTTGTGGAGAAGGAAGGAATTTGTGGCCAAAGAAGAACTACAGTACATTATGGAATATAAAATGGATAATTTTGATTATATTAAGTTAAAAAGTTTTTGTACAAACAAAACCCAGACAAGATTGGAAGGGAAGCAATAAACTGGAAAAACTTTTTACATCCAAAGGTTCTGATAAAATCCTCATTTCTAAAATATATAGAGAATTGACTCAAATTTATAAGAATTCAAGTCATTCTCCAACTGATAAATGGTCAAAGGATATGATCAGAAAATTTTCAGATGAAGAAATTAAAACCATTTATAGTCATATGAAAAAATGCTCTAAGTCATTATTGATCATAAAAATGAAAATTAATACAACTCTGAGATACCATTTACACTTCTCTCAGATTGGCTAAGATGGCAGGAAAAGATAATAATGAATATTAGAGGAGAGGTGGGAAACCTTGGACACTTATACATTGTTGGTGGAGTGGTGAACTGATCCAGCCTTTCTGGAGAGCAATTTGGAACTATGCCAAGGGGCTACCAAACTGTACATACCCTTTAATCCAAAAGTGTCTCTACTAGGTCTGTATTCCAAAGAGATAATAGAAAGGGAAAGGGATGTACATGTGCAAAAATGCTTGCAACAGCCCTTTTTGTAGTGGAGAAGAACTGGAAACTGAGTGGATAACAATCAATTGGGGAATAGCTTAATAAGTTATGGTATATCAATATGATGAATTATTATTGTTCTATAAGAAATGAACAGCAGGATGATTTCAGAGAGGTCTAGTGAGACATATTAACTGATGTGAAGTGAGTAGAACCAAAAGAACATTGTGCATAACAATAAGATTATACGATGATCAATTCTGATAGAAATGGCTCTTTTCAATAGCAAGATGATTCAGGCTAATTCCAATAATCTTGTGATGAAGAAAACCATCTGCAACCAGAGAAAGGACTGTGGGGATTGAGTGTGGCTTACAACATAGTTTTTCACCTTTTTTATTGTTGTATGCTTGCATTTTGTTTTTTTTTCTCATTTTTTTCCTTTTTGATCTGATTTTTCTTGTACTGCATGATAATTGTGGAAATATGTATTGAAGAATTGCACATGTTTAACATATTGGATTATTTGTCATGTAGAGGAGGGAGTGGAAAGGAGGGAAGGAAAAAAATTGAAACAAAAGATTTTGCAAAGGTGAATATTGAAAATTGTCTATGCATATGTTTTGAAAATAAAATGCTTTAATCAAGAGAGACAGACAGAGAAAGAGAAAGAGAATGAGAGAGAGAGAGAGAGAGAGAGAGAGAGAGAGAGAGAGAAATTTGAATTTTTACCCTTGAATTCAAAACTTCAACTTCCTAATACAAGATATGGAAAGTGAGGTTATACAAAAGTTTGTCTTTAAAGGATCTTAGGTTTTCATAAATATTTGCAATCTCTCTCTTGAATTCAAGTACCACATTGCCAATTGTCTATTGGAAATAGACAATTGGATCCCCATAAGTATCTTGAACTTACCATATTCAAATCAGAGGTTGTCATTTCTCTCAAACCTTCCCTTCTTCTCAACTTCTCTATTTCAACTGAGGACACCAAGTAATGGCGAGAACCATGTTAGTGTCTGGGGATATTCAGACAAAAAAAATTAAATGTTAGCCTTCTGAAGTTACCCAGTGAAATTTATAATCTTGGGATAGTTAGGTGGCTAAGTGGATAGAGCATCAGCCCTGAAGTCAGGAGGACCTGAGTTCAAATCTGGTCTCAAACACAATACTTCCTAGCTGTGTGACCTGGGCAAGTCACTTAAGCCCAATTGCCTCAGCAAAAAAAAATTATAATCTCAGAATCATCTTTGATTTTTCCTTCTTTCTCAGCTTCCACTTCCAATTAGTTGCCAAATCTTGTCATTTCTGTGTTGACTACACATTTTCCTTCTATTCCCTTCTTACCACGGTTACCATCCTCATCCAGATCTTCATCACCTATACTCTGTACCATTATAATCACTTGCTAAATTCACCTCTCTGCCTCTAATCTCTTCCCTTTCTAATCCATCTTACTTATACACATTTCTCCATAGCACAAATCTGACCATATTACTTTGGAACTCATACAACTTCTATGGCTCCCACTTGCCTCAATGATGAAATGCTAACTCTTTTGGCTTTTAAAATTTTTTTATACTCTAGCTCTATTTCACCTTTGGAGGTTTTTACACACTACTTCACATCATATAAACTATATTCTCATCAAAATAGTGCTCTCATTGTTTCCCTCAACATGATATTCAGTTTTGTCTTCTCCCTTTGTACTAGCTGCCCTCCATTTCGTGAAGACACTCCCTTTTCACTTTCATGTCATTGAAATTCTTGCTTCCCTAAAAATACAGCTCAAATATCACTTCCTACAAAAAGTATGCCTGTTAGTGCCCACTACCCAAGAAGTTATTCAATTTATACTTTGTATTCAATTATCCATGAGAACATTGTTTCCCCAGATTTTAATAGGTGCTTCTTGGGAGCAGAAGCTATTTCATTTTTACATTTTTATTTCCTTGAATGGACACAATGACTGACACACAGTAGGTACTAAAATTATTGAATTGAATGAGTCAACAGTCCTACCGAAAAAATGATAGCCAAAAAAAACTAGTAGTATTTGGGATTCTGTTAAGAGAAGCTCAGAACCTAGACTAGGGAAGTCGTCACTACTCTTGACTTTCCCTTAGTCAAGGCACATTTTGGTGATTGGTTCTTGAAAGTAGCTTTTAGGAATCACATTGCTAAGCAGGAGAGAATCTAGAGAAGGACAATCAAGATGTTGAAGGACCTTAAGTACATGACACAGGAGAAACATTTGAAGGACTGAGGTAAAGTGACTTAATTGGGGTTTTAAAAGCCGATTCTGTGTTACATGATCTTACTCTATATCTAGATTCTGAGGACCAAGACAATTATTTCCTTTCCTGTTCTCCAGAGACTCCAAGGCCAGCACTCTTTCTAGTATGCCACCTGGCTGCCTCAGGTTAGCTCCCTCCCAGTTTTTGAGTACATATCCAATAATGGACTGCCTGTATTAGGAACAGCCTATATATATTCTCCAGGGATTCATTTTGTCTTGGCCACCATGCAATGATTTTTTCTGACCCTGGGCAAATCAGTTACCTTTGGTTTGCCTCATTTTTCTCAACTCTAAAATGGGAATAATAATGAGGTATTTGATTGTTTCAATTGGGTCTGGCTATATTGGCTGTCCCAGTACAGATTCATTAAGAAACCTAGAAGATTATTTACATTAAAAAGAGAAATGGCCACACAGAATCACAGAATTATATAGTTGAAAGAGCCCTCCCTGGGTATGTAGTTTAGCCTGTACCTGAACAAGAATTCCCTCTACAACACACTTAACAAATCATTTTTCAGTCTTTTCATGAAGACCTCATGGAAAGGAGGAAGAGCCCTCTAATTCTAAAGGCAGCTCATTCCATTGTTGAGGAACCTTAATTTTTAGGAAGATTTCTCTTATACATGACATTTAAAAATTCATTTTATTGATCTTTTTTTACATTGCTTAAATTTCCCCCATATATTACTCCCTTCCACTCTGTAAGAGACATCTCAGATAATAAAAATATTTTTCAAAGAAAGAAAACTATATAAAATTCTGAAAAAGTCATCAAAATATAAAGTGCAATGTTTCACATCCAGGGACTTTGCACTTCTGCAAGAGGATTAAGGGAGAGGTATCTTCTCTTTTTTGTAGTTATACTTGTGTAACTTTGCCACATTCATTTTTTCTTGTTACATGGTTGATTACTATGTTATAAACATCTTGCATATTGTTTTCTTGACTCAACTTACTTCATTCCATCAATTCATAAGTATTTCCACTTCTTTCCTCATCATGTTCATCATTTCTTGCTACATAGTACATCATGTACTACAATTTGTTTAGCCATTTTCCAATCAAAAGGCATTATTTTGTCTCCAATTCTTTTTTTAACTAGAAAAATATCATTATAATATTTGAACATATGGGAAATTTCTTCTTATCAATGGACTTCTTTGTTATATAATTCTAGTAGTAGAATCTTCATTTGAAATGATGGACAAGTTAGTCTATTTAGTATAATTAATAGACATATTTAGTTTACATATCACTTTCCAAAAGGATTATACTGATGGACAGTTCTACTAACAATACCCTAGTGTGCCTATCTTCCCATAGTTCCTCCAGTGTTGACCATTCCTATCTTTTGTCATCTTTGATAATTTGCTGGTTATAAGATAAGCCATATATTTATACATAACCATATATATGTGTACTGTGTAAATATCACATATATATATACAGATTCCTATATATACACATACACAGTAAGACAAAATTATAAATATATATAAACCATAAATTATATGTACATATAAAGTATATCTCTATATTATATATAAATAAAATACATATAAACCATATATGTAAATATATAAACCAAAAATGTATGTATGTATATATAATATGTATGTATATATGTATGTATATATAATATAAATTGTACATATGTATATATGTATGTATGTATATATAATATAAATTATAATCATGTATGTATGTATATATAATATAAATTATAATCATTTTGGAAAGCAATTTGGACATATGCAAATACAAATGCATATAAATGTACACATACATTAAGCCAAATTTAAGATAAAATTATATATATACACATATGTATATATAATATAAATCAGTAAAAGCATTTTGGAAAGCTATGTGAATATATGCAACTTTATTTGTGTGTATGCATACCCATATACACATTGAGTCAGATTTAGGACAAATTTATTCATATATACACATTGAGATAAATTTAAGATAAAATTATATAGATATAAATATATGTACATATATACATATGTATACACACATCATTGTGTGAATTAGTACAAACATTTTGGAAAGTAATTTGCACATATAAATATATAAACCTCTGTGTGTGTGTATGTGTGTATGTAGAGAGAGACAGAGACAGAGAGACAAGAGCTTTAAATTTGTCTTTAAGCAATTTCTCCCAGTTTTTATTGTTCTGCCCTCTAGGACCCAATTTTATAATCTCTTATCCCTGTACAATTAAAGAACATTGGATCAGAAATCAGAGTACCTTAAAATGAATCTTGTCTCTGCCACTTACTAACTTAAGTGACTTTGGGCAAGTCACTTAATACACTGTCTTAGTGTTCTCATCTGTTGAATGAGGGGGTTAGAATGAACACTTCAGAGGTCCCTTCCAGTTCTAAATCTATGATCTTACAATCCTATGATCATTCACATAATAGCTCATCAAATACATGAAAAGAACTAGACACTTCACCCATGCCCCAGCTTTCACTGCTTTAGCATCCTTAGTTCCTTCAATTGATCTCCTGTCTATTCTTCTATGGGCTTTTATCTAATTTGTCCAGTTTCTTCTTAAGCTGTGATTCCCAGAACTAAATACAATACACCGGGTGAGACTTAATCAGGGCAGAGAAATGGGTCTATCAACTCCTCCCACCTGGACACTATATAACTCTTTATGTATATCTTTTGGAATTTCTGAAAACTAATGGCTATACTTATGTATTAAGTTTCTATGTAATATGACTAATGAAAATTCAATAAAACTTTGTGAAATTCAACCTCATTCATTTAGAATATGCAGGTCAGCCAGCTCTAGGAATTTGTTTACCTTGAAAGATCCATGAAAGAAAGATTTGCTGAACCAGGAACCAATTTTTGCTCTTTTACCATAAGGGGCACTCCCTAAGTATTGGACATATCCAAAAGTGGGATAAGCTGTCTCTCTGAGTAATGGTTACTCCTTTGGCACTTAGTACCTGTTCAATCTTATAAAAGCTGCTAAACCTCTCAAAGCCTCAGTTTCCTAATCAATAAAATGAGAGGGTTATATTGGATGACCTTTAAGATTCTCAAAGAACTGAACAAATGAGAATTGGACCTATGATGTTATTGATATTGGAAATTAACAGACAAGAAAAATCCCTCTCCTAAAGTAAATCAGCATACAATCTGTAATTTTTCATTGTAATGGTCACCTAGAGCAGCTAAGTAATTTGTCCAAGATCACACAGTCAATATGTACCAGAGACAAGATGAGAAGCAAATTCCTAACTCTGAAGCCAGTTCTCGTTTTGTTAGGCTATAATGCTATGTACTTAATAAAAGTTTTGAAGTAGAGGTTGAGTAACTTCTTGCAAAGGATATTGTAAAAAGAATCCAGCTGACATTAGGAGCTTGTGAGGCACCTCCCAACTCTCAGTTTCTGCCAAATGAGTTTAAGACAGTACATATTTATGAACATCACTTTTTTTTTCTTTTGAGAACTAATTGTAATACTTTAGGTGGGGATAAGAAAGGAGGGAAATGTCTTACAAAAATTTCTGTGATTTAATTTGTATATTGAAATCCCTGGGGAGAAATTTCCTTTATGCTCCTTTCTAATTGTCAACTTACTAAAGTAGGAAAGGAACATCAACCTATTTACTTGGATATATCTTACTAGCTATTGTGTATTCCACATAAATCTTCATCTGATCCCTTCTTATTGGGCTGAGTTAACCTTAGGTACTTAAAATTGAAGGAACACAAACTATGATATATCCTAGCCAGCTAAAAATGCTTCAAAATACAGATGTGAGGACATCTCTCTCTCTCTCTCTCTCTCTCTCTCTCTCTCTCTCTCTCTCTCT